>JAJONR010005236.1:0-64050 GCA_029582245.1 Solanum etuberosum | reverse complement strand
ATATTGTTGGGGGCGGAGATCGAAGGAGGTTGAATTATTCAATATCAAATTTAAAGAATTTATGTATCTAATTTAATTTTTTAAAATATATGGTATAATTATTAAAAGTGGTATTATTAGTAATATTTTTAAACTATAGGTAAAATATGTATATAGCATGTCAAACCATTGTTAAATGTATCTTTTTCTTATTCTGCAAAGAGCATTAGCTTTGACCAAAAGAAATATCTAAACTCGTCACCTAATGATCTGGATCAGGAAGGTGTTTGTGATGAAGTATTTCGTAGCTGACTCGTTTAGTCCAGAGATAATACAAGATTCATAAACATCGATAACAAAAATATCCAAAAACTAGATTAGAAGATGTCTTAATCATTTTTTACCATTATATCATAAGAAATACATACAAATTTCAAACTAATTAAGATATCTATCAACTCAACGCATTATCTACAAACAACTATTGAATAAAAATATTACACCAGTGCAGATTTTTAAAATTTTATCTGGTTTATTATTTGAACATAGTATCAAAAGTTGATTTGTTTTTATATTATATTTACTAAAATTCCTTTAGTAAGTAAATCATAATTGTTGTTGAAGCTTTGAAATGTGAGTTACATTAATAGACTAGTTTTTTTTGGGTAAAGAAATAGTAGAATTTGGAATATAATTGAAGCAAGTAAACAACATATTGACACTAATTTGAAATCCAAATAAAACTATTTATCTTAGTGATATCATTAAATATAAAAACTTGTCCAAATATACATAAAAACAATTTTTATTTTATACGGCGCCTAAACTTTCCGGTTGCCGCCATTTGTTGACGGAATCCTTATACAGCATCAGCGAAACAGAGCCTAATAAAACTTGCCCATTATTAAAATCACACGTGTGACATTAGGGCTTATAACTGAGAAAAGAATTATTCCTGTTTGGCTTATATTCATTACTCATAAAACACAAAAAAAAAACAAAAAAAATAGTTTACAAAAGACAGACAGATCGCAAAAGCCATTCCTCAAATAAAATAAAACAAATACTAAAAAAGACAGCTTTGAGTGAACACCTACAACGTCGTCTTCGTCCCACACAGGTCAATTCCTATTTCTAATGTTTCTGTTTACTTTAATTTCGTTAATTAGGGCTTTAATCATCAAAAGGGTTTCTTAATTATCTTTTAATTTTACTTAGATTTTCATCTGTTTGTCTTTCGATCGCTTATAATCTCAATTTGGGGGTTTATTTTTACTTATTTTTAATCTTCATGAGGTTAATTCTACTTTGAAATTGCTAAATTGGGGTTTTTGATATATTTAATTTGGAGCTAGTAAAGGAGGAATTGCTGACTTTAATGCTAAATTGGGGTTCTTGTTAGTTCTTGGATTCTGTTAATTAAGGTTTAATTACTTTTATTTGATCTAATTGTTGAATAGTTGAATTACAACAATGCGATCTAGGAGAATGTATATGGAATTAGGGCTTATTTGGGTGTTGGGAGTAAATGATATTATTTGTTTATGTTCTTTGCTGGAATTCACGTAAGTGTGGTTATTTTGATTGTTTAGGAAGTTCAATTGAAAATGGTGACCAACCACCATTATACTCGAGTGGATACGTTGGAGCTGAGGGATCTAATCTATAGGAAGATTGGGCAGCAGAGAGCTGAAAAGTACTTTGATGAACTTAGTAGATTTTTCAGTTCAAAGTTGAGCAAGGTTGACTTCGATAAGTCGTGCATTCGAACTATTGGGAGAGAGAATATTCACCTACATAATCGTCTCCTTCTATCCATAGTGAAAAATGCCTCTTTGGGTAAGGTTCCACCACCAAGGCCTAAAAAAGCTGAAGAATCTCTCAGCATTAAAGTTGGGAACGGTTACCAAAGAAGTTGTCTACAATCGCTCTATGGTGATGCATTTCCCTCATCACCTCGCAAAACCAGGTCTCCAGTTAGTAGGGACAGAAGGTTGCGGGACCGTCCAAGCCCTCTTGGACCACTTGGGAAAAGTCCTGTTACGTGTGAAGAAGCAGCACCTAGGGTACAAGAACAGCAAAGTGCCACAGAATTGCATTCCCTTGGTAGCAGACCTCCAGTTGAAGTTGCATCTGTAGAAGATGGGGAAGAAGTCGAACAATTTGTTGGAAGTCCAGGAATTCAAAGCAGAAGCCTTGTCACTGCCCCTCTTGGAATTTCTGTGAATGTAGGTGGTGCTCGAAAAACTCTCCATAGTGGATCTGTGTACAACTTTCGTCTGGAGACTTGTCAAAGCTGTAGAGAATTGCCTGAGAGTAGATCGCTAAGAAGCCGTTTGGAGCAGAAGTTAGAGTCGGAGGGGCTTGGCATATCATTGGACTGTGCTAACCTGCTAAATAATAGCTTAGATGCATTTTTGAAAAGGCTGATTGAACCTTGCATAGGACTGGCTGGATCTCGACATACAAATGAATGTGTCAGATATCGTAATGGTCAAATACTCCCTGGATGGTATGGACAATTTCCTGGAAATTATACAAAAAGACAAACAAGATCCTCATATGGTAGGATGTTAGATTTCCGAGTGGCAGTGGAGACTAATCCTCATATACTTGGGGGAGACTGGTCCACGCTACTTGAAAAGGTCTGTGCTTCTGCTTCTGAATAAACAGCTCTTTGTCATCAATCTTGTTACCAGATGGATAAGTGGAAATTTCAGGCTTTTGTGTCTGATTTGAATGATGAGGTTCTTGACATGATTTCTGACGGAATGAAGTATCTATGAGAATTGCCAAAGGAACAAGCATGTGAATATTGTGGGAAGCTGTCGGATGTGTGTTGTGAGATTTGTATTCTAGGAGAATTGGTCCCTTGGAAGGGTCAGGGTTACATGGATTATGGATAGATATTGTTTACAAGCACTTGCTCTTATGTCATTTTTCATTTTACAGATGAGGTTTCTATGAAATAAGATGAGGTTTCTATGAAATATTTTCATGAAATAAATCATTTAGTTCCATGCAGCTGTGTACTATTGTAAAACTGAGAAGTTAGCAAGTGAATCAATTTCTAACCATTACTGAGTGTTTTCAGCTCCCAAAAATTTCCAATTTCCTGTCTATTCAATGATCCACTTTTGCAACATAGAGGCAACAATTATATTTCCTATGTCAAGTGAAATGGACATTTATTTTTTCTTCCTGGGTTGAAGTGTCAAGTGCATTCCTCCTCTAGAGACGAATATAGTGAGATATGCACTTCCTGGTAGCTTCAAGCTTCAGGTGACATATGCTTTCATTATTGGCTGCAAAATGTGACATCCTGGTTCAAAGATTGGTTGCTTTTGGCAGTCTTCTGTCTGACTGTCTCTAGCATATCTTACATTGTTTTTTTTTTTTTTGGTTGTTTTCTTGTTAGTGCACTTCTATGTGTTGGTGGGGTTTTTTCTCTTTGCTTTTTATCCTTCCTTTCCAGTCTATCCAAATGATAATGTACTTTAAATGTTTGAGGTTGAGGCTGCCCAAATTTATTGAGGTTGGTCTGATGTAATGTGATGCCTAATGGGTGGTTTCAGTCCTTCAAGTTATGTATATGCTTCCAACATTGGCTGCAAAAGGTTACATCATGGACCAAAGGTTGGTTGCTTTTAGCGTCTTCGGTCTCTAGCATATTGAACATTGTTACTCTTCCTTTGTTTCTTCCTTGTTAGTGCAATTCTGCGTGTTGGCGGGTTTTGTCTGATCACTTCGTCATCCTTTCTTTCTAGTCTATCCAAATGACAATGCTCTTTAAAAGTTTGAGGTTGAGGTATGCACTTCTTGCCCTTAAATTGCTGAGTTTGAACTGACTTTATCAAATGAGATGCCTGATTGGTAGCTTCAAGCCTTCAAATGATATACAATTCCAGTACTTGCACCAAAAGGTAACATCACAGTTCAGCAGTTGGTTGCTTCTGGCACTCTTCTGTCTCTAGTATAGCATACATTGTTATTCTTCCTTGTTTCTGGCCCTGTTTGTAAACTTCTGCATGTTGGATGGGCTTATTTCTCTTTGCCATGCTTTTTATCTAGTTCATCCAAATGAGAAAACCCTTTAAATGTTTGAGGTTGAGGCATGCTCTACTTGTCATTAAATTATTGAGGCTGATCTGAAGTTTGTCCAATCCCAACCCTGATTGGCACCTTCAAGCCCTCAGTTGATATATGCTTCCAGCTTTGGCTGCAAAATGTAACATCTCTGTTTAAAAGTTGGTTGCCGTTGACAGTCTTCATTCTCTAGCATACTGTGCATTGTTACACTTGGTTATTTGCTTGTTAGTGCAGGTAAAGGCTTTTTCTGTATGTTAATGATGCTCTTTTCTCTGACTTGCGCTTGCCATCCCTTCTCTATCCAATATGCAGTTTGCATTCTAATTTTTTCTCAATCTTTAAAATATATATTCTTGAAATATGGAGATTTCATTGTCTCAGCTAGTTCTCCTTACCAAGTAACACATGAGATAGGGCAAAGAACATTTGAATCATTTGGATTGATTTTTGTTCCTGATTCATTTGAATTTTAATCAACCAATATTTTTCATACACAATATTTGTATATAGTACATTTTGTTATACAATGTTTGAAAGGGACCAAAATAAAATATGTTACTATTTTTCAGTGATTATTTGGGGAAGCTGAATATTGTGAAACTTTGCATCATTGAAGCGATTGACATTTAATTACTTGCCAGAAAAGAAGCAGAACACAGCAACAAGGTTGGATAGAATGAAGATATACATAGAGGTCTGTTTGTGTTTAATTTAGTTACTTGATTTTCAGTACTTCATATATAGTAAGCTTTATAACCAGAATCAGTGTGTGGTTAATATTTTTTTAGAAAGATCATTTTTAGCAAATGCTATCATTTTGGTGGTACTGAATAATTTTCAATGATCTAATATTTTACTTTTCTAAATAAGCAGAATCAAGAACGGTGAGGCCCTCGACATCATCCTACAGTATAGTGTCCTTAATTGTTCTTTTTCGTGTTGTTAAGTTTGCACCATTTCTCTTTTTAGTTGTCATGACTCATGCCTGCTTTCTTTCGGTATTTTATCTTTTAAAGCTACTTTGCTATGCATTACTTGAGCCGAGGGTCTTTAGGAAATAGCCTCTCTACCTCCACGAGGTAGGGGTAGCGTTTGCGTACATTCTACCCTCCCGAAACCCGACCTTGTGGGATAACACTGGGTATGTTGTTGTTACGTTTGCACCGTTCTTTTTTATTATTATTTTTTTGTTTCTCAAATATTTACATATAGTATTTGCCTATGTTTTCGACCATAGTATGTAGCACTTCTCTACACTAACATGCTCTCAATGTTAATTGTACACAAATTCTAACAGCCTTGCTGTAGCTTCAGAATTCTGCACGCGAACTTTACAATGTAAGCACATTTAATATCAGACATGCTTTTCCAATTCTGTCTCTTAATGGTTCCACATCTGAAGATGAATTTCATAGTCTATGTTTTGAGCACCGTCTAATAGCTGATCTTATGTGTGTGTAGGGCTAGAGAGGTAAAAACTAACAAGGAGGATCACTATGTATAAGCAGTGAGCGCGGAGGCTCGGCTGAAAATGTAGTTATATGGCTCAGTTGAATTTGCAGAGAAGAGGTTTTACCTCATGCAATGCAACAGATATTAACCTTTGTCCCAGCAACTCGGGGAACATCAACCATCTCTGTTTTCATTGCCTAATGCACATACCATCTGAACTGAACTGAACTAACTGATATGATAATATTCCCGAAGGCCAAACTATACAACTATGTGGATGCGCTGATGCAACTGTATGCATTAACTGTACTGATTGGGGTCACAGAATGATTTAAGGTGTTTGTAACCCCATTTGTATATAATTGATGTAGATTGAACGCTGTAAGAGCATTGCTGAACTTGTATCATTGTCTCCTTGAGCTTACAGGCTAAAGCTCTCAATTATTGCAATAGATGTCTCTGTCTCTTTGATTTCAAATGAATACTGGGAGAACTCTGATCATCGTGAGGGATGATATTCAATAACTTGGTTTGTTATTATCAAAACGGCTCGTGAATGCTTCCTACAAGTTGTATAACTCAAGGAGTTCAGCTGATAAGCAGAAAAAAATAGTAGAGAAAGAAGATGGTAGTAAAGCATTAATATGATTCTCAGATGAATATACCAAAAATAATCTTTTGATTCATGAGACAAATTGGAGATCTCGAATAAATACATGTTACAAATTATTATAACAAAAGAACAAACAGCAAGCAGAGTCGATCATTTTGGAAAGCATACAAACAATTTTTGGCAGAGGAAATAGAAATGCTCCAAATAGGAGGATGAAAATGAGTTAAAAGTCAAAGAAATGGTGGAAAAATATTGAAGCGAAGGAATTGAATATTAGTTGTAGGTTGGTGGGGGAGATGGCGATGGAGGTGGAGGTGAAGCATAGGTGGTTGATGGCTCGTACTTCGTAGGTGGTGGAGGGGAGGCATAGGTGGGTGTTTGTTCTTCGTAGTTCGTTGGTGGTGGAGGTGAAGCATAGGTGGTTGATGGCTCGTACTTCGTAGGTGGTGGAGGTGAGTAGTATGATGGCGGTTGTTCATAGGTCTTTGGTGGAGGTGGAGACTTATAATTAGTTGGTGATTCCTCGTAATATTTTGGTGGTGGAGGTGGAGATGATTTGTAGTATGAAGGTGATTTTTCATAATAAGCTGGTGGTGGTGGAGATTTGTAGTAAACTGGTAACTTGTAATATTTCGTTGGTGATGGTGAGTTGTAGTATTTAGGAGTTGGGGACTTGTAGTAGTGCTTTGAAGGAGTTGGGGACTTGTAATAGTACTTTGCTGGCGCTGGTGACTTGTAGTAATGCTTTAAAGGAGTTGGTGACTTGTAGTACTTTACTGGCGATGGTGACTTATAGTAGTACTTTGAAGGAGTTGGGGACTTGTAGTAGTGCTTAACCGGCGATGGTGACTTGTAGTAGTACTTTACTGGCGATCGCGACTTGTAGTAATGCTTTGATGGAGCTGGGTACTTGTAGTAATGCTTCGAAGGAGTATGTGACTTATAATACTTCTTTGCAATTGGCGACTTGTAGTAATGCTTTGAAGGAGTAGGCGATTTGTAATATTTTACTGGCGATGGAGACTTGTAGTAGTCGTGCTTGGAAGGTACAGGTACTTTGTAGTATTTGTGTGATGGAGAATATTCAACAGGTTTCTTGTAGTAAGGAGTAGGTACATGATACTTAGATGGAGATGGTGATTTGTAGTACTTGTTAGAGCTGTAAGAAGGTGTGGGAGAAGTATAACCATAGGAGTAATCAGCAAAAACAGTGCTGGCTGCTAAGCAAATTGCCAAAGCAGCTGCAAGTAGGGGCAGTTGCCCCAGCTTCCCTAAGCTTCTCATTTTGATATGCAAACCAAAGCTATACTTAGAGAAGAGATGGAGAGAACTAAAAACTTGTCTTGCATATTTGAGAAGGAGCTCTGGTTTTTATACAGCAATGTGACATCTTTCTTGTTGACATTTGATGTAATGGCTTCATGGTTACCCACTAATATGAGAGCAAAGTCCAAATAAAGACTTGGTCAGCACAGAGTGGGAGGCATCCTCTTGGTGACATAAAATGAATACAATTTTTTTTTAAAAATATTAACACAAGAACAAAGAGGAATAGCACAAAGTAGTTAAAGTTTTGACAATTTTTAAACAACAAACAGAAGAGAGAATGAAAACTTTACTCACTTTAACGTTAAGAATAAACCGAGTTTAATGAGTTGAGAATGAGGATACAAATGCAAAATCTTCAAAATTAGAACTATGCCTGCTCTATATTGTCGGATATTGCTCTTTTATGAAAGCTGATAGCTTCTGCAACTAGAACTAGGATATACAAAAAGAACCATGATGGTCCGAGCAACTCTTAAGTAACACATTCAACGGTCTCTGTGCTTCTGCTGAAGTTCTGCTCCACCACATTAACATGTTACCGCTATGAAAATGACTCCAAAGTCATGCCTCCAGCCAGATTGTTAGCAAGAAGAATATATGAATTGTTAGCAGAGAAGACATCATACATGCTTGGTATAGAATCACGCCATTGAGACTTTTTGTTGGCTTGCCACATAAGTCAGGTATACATTCCATACGTATGAAAAAGTATTGCTCACAAGCGGCTGTCAATGTAGTAATAAACATCTAGTTAGTCACTTTCTCAAATACATGTATAGGGAGTTGAGGGATCTGAACCTTAGTTTTGCCTTTGGCAAAGACCGAGGCTACAGGACCCAGAGGCAGATGGAATGGAATGGAATGTATAATCAATTGGTTCAACTGAACCAACTTTTTTTTTACTCTGAGCATATATGTATATTTGAAAAATTACTAAAATAGGAGTAACAAATATTAAAATCTGAATGCACAATTGCAGAAGAGCACTGGGTTCAGTGACGATAACACAGTTTGAACCCATCAAATTATAAATCCTGGATTAGTCTTTGAGGAGCAGAAAAAGACATCCTAAATTGGGTAAAGTAACCTTAGAAGTCGATGAGACCTTGAGCATACCTGTAAATGAACAGGAACAAACTTGAATGTAATGAAATCACATATTGGCCAGTACATAAGACCACTGACAATGGTGGGAACCAAGTCGCGCTTGAGTCGGGCAACAATCTCTGAACTACTTTCACCTAAGGTAGCAACCAATACAAGGATTAGTGATACAAGCATCCAAAGTTAATGCCTATTGTAATTCAGAAAATAAAATTCTCAAGAGTTTGAATAGATCTTAAAAACTGTTGCAAGTTCATTCCATATAATAAAGAAGTTCGCAACACAATCAAATTCAAACTCAGCAAGCATGGTAGAAAGCTATTAAGGACTAATAAAAAACAAAAGAATAAAAAGGGGAAGGGGAAAGGAGCTAATGCACTTCCTAATGCAGCTTGCAAATGAACTGACTGAGATTCTTATTTTGTGTCCAATTTTATCAACTAGATGTTCCTTTTCTAATCTTAAATTTCTTTTTCTAGTTTTTGTTGAGAATGGGGAAAAAAGTGATACAGGGTTTAAACACTATCCCTCAAACCCGAGGTTTTAGTTTCCACCTCCACCCCCCTTCTCCCTCTCATGTCACACCCTATGCCCTCCTCTCAGGGACACATGCACAAAAAGAACAGGTTCTATCTCGAAGATGATAATTACCCGAGGTCTAGATTCCTCCACAAATATTTTATTTTGTTAACGACAGTAAGAGTACAGCCTATTAGTAAATTCAACACAGAACTTCTAAAACAGGACTCAGCTTTACCTTGTGCTACAGCATTCATGGAGAAGAAAACAGAGTTAATTGCAGGACCATAAACTGTTTGTCCCAAAGCTATTTTTTTAAATGTTGTTATGACATCACGCTTTGGAAAGCACGTTGACAGGAAATTGAACCAGAAATGTAGTGAAGGCCCAACAATTAGCGCTCCATAACCAGCCATCCGCAATGTTCGTGTGAGATCATACTGCTCCAACAATGACCCAGCAATTGTCTGCAGAGCAGAGAGTGCAAAGAAAAGGGGGAAAATATTAGTAACAGGTCATAATTTATTCCACAGGTGAACCAGAATAAAAAGCTACACTAAAAGAGGGAATGATAAATAAGATAGGAGAAACGCAAATTAGATAATTATATGTTGACCAAAATGAAAGAGAACTAACAGACTTTGACATTCTAAATTGTTATTGAACAAGATTTACAGGTATTATTTCTACACCATACGGTAGAAAGGATCTTCACAGAACTAGAAATTTCAAGTCAGTCAATGCTATGAGTAATAGAACATTAAAGCATCTTGAACAACTACTAACTACGAACCAATCAGAAAGGGACGTTTAAGATCAGAATAGAAACAAAGATAGTTAATCACTTAATCCTACTTGAAGAGGACGATTTTAACTTGAGCTTTGTTATTATCAAACCATCATTAATTAAAATAAGATTACATTAACCCTCGATCTTCATCTTATATTGATCGTTTTCCTTAAGTTTGTTCTTCTATATTTAAGTTCTCTCCACAGCATCTTACTTTTCTTTTAGTATTAGAACTCTTCACAACAAATCTCAACTTGCAATTTTTCAAATAACAAAGAAGCAATATCACTCTTTGTCAATTTGCACTAGTTTCTAAGAATTAAAACAATCCTTTTCACTTCATTATTATTTGGTGGAATCCAGTCTAGTGTAGTCTAAGACTACATCAACCATCCAAGTTTTTAGATGCAAACAATTTGAATTACCAATAATGGTCATGATGTGAAAGAAATTGCTGCAAATCCCAACTGTCGTTCAGTTTTCAGCCCAGAAAGTACTCATGGAAAGAAGGACCAGAGACAGATATGGCAACTATGTGAAGATAATTGTGGAACTTGTGGGTTAAATGACTGAATGTGGTTGAATTGGTCCATGATTATCTGTTAAAAGATAGGGGATTATAGGCAGATCCCATACCCTACTATTGCAAATGAACTTGGATGAAATTCTAGCTTGCTTGAAAGTATGTGAAGATGAAAATAAGGAATGACGTGTTATGAAGTACTTCTCTAGATATAAGGCTAAGAAGGTTGCGTTACGTGGAGAATGATTGGTCAGTGGAAATAACCAGGTTAAGTGTTATGAAAGAAGGGGAACTCGCACTCCACTCAATCCAATAAATGTGTTCTAAGGCACCTCTTTCTAATAATAATCTTCGTACTTGGCCAGGCAACTCATAAAGAGTCTTGGCCATGGCCCACAGGTCAAGATGGGGTGTGATTTCATTCTCGTAACTAGATGAGCACACTGTAAGACCAGACAAGTTGATCCCTCGCCACACAGCATATGTTATTTAAGTCAAGTCATTTCCTAAGACAGCTCCTGTTACTCTTCAACAATCCATGTTGCAGTGGCACCTAACGAACTTATTCAACAAGTCATATTCTTCTAGATGCCTTCATCACTTGGATCCACTGTGGAGGCAGGCCACAATTAAAGGATAAACAGGAGGAATAGTGTTCAGTGTGTAGTTTGAACCTCTGGATGAAGATGATTCAGAAGCCAACCTAATTTTGAATTTTACATATGCTAAGTCGAGTGGATTTAGGTGAGACTATAACAGATGTTGGGAAGGTACAGAACCTAAAAGGATACTTACTAGGAAACAAATGTCAAGTTTGTTCTGAACTTTATCGCTGGAAGATTTAATAAAGGAATGGATAGGCTGCTATATCAAACTACTCCCCAGAATCAAAGAAGTGCATTAACATTTGAAAAGCAGAAGAGACATTTAAGAGTTGCAGGGAAAAGTTATTACTCATAGGTTGGGTTTAAGGTCACTTATTCCAAACCTAATAATAACAGCAAATCATGGGGAACTTGGTCTCATCTAGCTTTTGTTATTTTGTTGTAGTTACATTTCTTTTTTCAGGTCTGCTTACACTCCACTCTCCCCAGACTTGTGCGATTACACCGTGTATGTTGTTGTTGTTAACAATGGTATGCCTTATTTCAGCTGTATGCTTATATTTAGGGCGAAAAAGTATCCTGAGGAGGAAAGAACATTTGTCTTGTTTGATTAAGAAGTTTAAAAATAAAGAATACAACAACTACTTCAAATCTCTGCAAGTGAAACCCTTAAACTTTGCTTTTTTCAGCTCAAATTAAAGAACAGGGTGCATTACTCTATACTCTTCAAACCATAGAAGGCAATATACAGCACGCATGATTATTTAACCTAATTATAAATTTTTCAACTAAGTAACTTTCAAGAATCTTGTTTTTCCCTTCACAGCTTTACTGAAGAAAAGTACCTGTGAGGAAAAATCAGCGGCAGTAAGAATAAGGCCGCAAGTGATGCTCTTGGTGATAATGGGTCGAGAGTTCAGTTTCTCTAAGTACCAACCCACTAACCCAAATTTTGAAGCAGAAGACGAAACCCCTGAAAAGAAAGCAAGAAAACTGGGATTTGACAACTCTAATTCCTTAGTTTTCCTGTAAAAAGAATGAGGTAATCGTGAATAAACTTTAGAATGTTGAAGTTGGTGATGAACAATATGGTTCTTGATATTCCAAGATTCAATGGAGGGTCTTCTTCTACATAGATGGTGCAATGAATGGTGAGCTTTAGAACCATTTCTGAGGAAAAAAGCACACATCTTTTGTATCTGTAGAGAAACCCCAGGTGTATATTGATGGCAGAGAAGGACTTAATATGGAAAAGGGTCTCTCCTTGTTGTTGTCAGTAGGGGAAGAGAAGTTTCTGAGTTTGTGCTTCAGGCCTTCAAAGATGGCCGCCAATAAAAAGGAGCAAAGTGTAGAAGACAAAAATAAGGTAAACTCTTATGGTTTACCAAGCACTTCCCTAATTTTCATCCACGTGTATAGCTCTTTTTTTTCCTACGATATATGTATATGATCTCGTTTTTAAGAAATAATGATTAATGTAAATCATATTAATTGAATAAATAAGAAATTATTAGTGATAAATTATTTTAATTGGATAAGTAAAAATAAACATCTATGAATAAGTAAAAGCCTACACGAAATAAATTAGGAGGAACTTATTCATTTTATTTTTTTTGTTAGCAAGTAGTATCTTATACAGGAAATTAAAATGAAGATTAATATTAATAAAACATTTGAGATAAGAGAGTAGTTTTAACTTGAACTTTTGTTTTGTAACTTTTCAATATACTCTTTTTAAATTGCTTAAAGCAGTATAATTCTCAAGAAGAAAATAATAATGATTTCATTGCTGTTTTCACTTGATATTACACTAATTTATGTTTTTATTCTTAACTTTTAGAGTTAGATTATATGATTTACCTAACTTAAAATATATACATTTTGAAGGCAATTATAGAAGCTCATATTCTTATTATTTTACTCCTTTTTTTTTTCCCCATTAAACGTGTGAAACTTTATATGAAAAAGTCTTTTGTCCATCTCTTTTGCAGAATAAAGTGATATGTAGTTTTACTTTTCACACATTTTTCCTCCAATTAAATTATAAAATTTTAAACATGAAAAAGTTTTTTGTCCAGAATAAAAGTTGGGTGAAGTATACATTATACAATCGGTTCATTATTTCCCTTGTTTGGTACATGCGGATGCTATTACTTAAATAAAATGAGAAAATCGTATATAATTGCAAATTATTAATTCAACTTAAATGTTATAACCATAATTTGATTTAATTGTAACTCGTAGTAAACTGTTGTCATTCGCCTCTCTCCCTGAAATTCTCGCTCGCCACTCTCCCTCTCTCGCTCGCCAGTCTCTCCCTCGCCTCTCTCACTTTATACAAACACAACTGTATAAAATGCGTTTGTGTTTGTTTAAAGCGAGAGAAAAATGTATATATAAATACAAATACATATATTTTCGTCATATACACTTATAATTATACAAATACAGATCTTTCCCTGCCCAGTTCTCTTTTGTCTTTCTCTCTTTCTCACTTTATACAGACACAGATTATACAAATTACAATGTATAATTTGTGTTGTATAAAGCGAGAGAGAGAGAGATTTGATATACAAACGTTTTATTTCGATTCAATTGTATACAAATTCAAATTTTATGCAGATATACAAACACATAAAATTGAATTGAGAGGCTGCCAGCGATTTATACAAATGAGAGGCTGCCAACGATTTGTACAAATGAGACGCTGCCAGCGATTTTATACAAATCTTATGTCCCCAGCGATTTATACAATTTGATGTTTGCTATGAAGCGCAATTATGCAAACTATGGATATGACATACAAATATAATTTTTATGTTTGCTAAATGTGAAAGTTGCTCAATTAAAATTTACATGTATATTTTTAGTTCGTTTAAGAAAGAAAGTGAGTGCGTATAATTTTATTTAAGGAAAAAAGGAAAATGCAATAATTAGCACCGCCCGTACATTGAAGGGTTTCCAGCACTTTAGTTAACAGCCACGTCAGCAGTAACTTTTGACACGATTCCGTACTTCCATTCTCCTTTTTACACGTGTCTAGGACCTCCTTCCAGCTTACTTTGCGAGTCCTCCAAGTTTTGAATATTTTTAGGATGACCCCATTCTTCAAATTTAGCTTCACGTGCCAAATTGTTCAAGAATTATTTTACTACTTTTTATACCTCACATGAACCTTACTTTGTAATTTATTATTTTTTAATAACAAGTCAACTCTATGTTTACCTCTTCTGATAGCTAACACAAATCAAAGAAATTGAGTACTAGCACGTATGGCACTATCAACATATGGAGTAGGTAAGTACCCTCCATTATCAAAATTTTCGAGTACCTATAAAACCGTCTTTGGTAGGAAGCATATCAATTTGATACGAAATAAAGATAGATTGTTCTCGAACAAGAAATTTCACTTCAAAACCATCAAACACTTAATTTCAAAATTCAGCAAGACAACACATTTTCTGCTGCCAAGTTATCAGTGAAGGTGAGCTTTAGTGATGAATTTAAAGAACCTTATGTATCATGAAGTGCATTCGACTTGAGATTTTTAATTTCAGCAACACTGTCAAACTACATATACAATACATAAGCTATAATAGCAACCTTGTGAAGGCTGTTGTCAAACTATACTTCAACTTCTTTGCATCCAAAGTCATAGGGCACTAGTCCTTTCAGTTCAGGTCCATTGAGTCTGTTGTGTGCAAAACTGAAACAAAAGGAATGTCATCAAGAGTTGCATTGATTGCTCATTTTAGTACAAGTAGAACTAATAACACAATGCACAACATTGAGGAAGAAAAAATCTGAATCTACCATTGAATTGCACTATATAGTAAAGGTCCCAACATATATGCGTAACTCACGAGTCAGGACAGCTCCTTTTTCTATTCAGTTTTAATTTTGGAGATTGGAGTTTGATGTTGTGATACTCGTTCTAGCTCAAATATCACAGCTTTACCTATAAATATGACATATCCTAATCCAAGAATGAGAGATTTGATGAACTCGAACATTTGGGGTTGTAACTTGTATGTGTCATCCGAATTCAATAACACAAGGTCAATGAATGGTTGGTTTCTAAGACTCATACTAGAGTCGTATGAACATCAGCATCCGGTAGCAATTTGAGGGGATATAGTAATTGCACTTGCAACAAACAAGCATTAATCACTAGCTATCACCCAAAGCCACCAACTACTAACTAATGACTTGCCATAAGTTAAATTTTTGCAATAGGTTGGTGGATTAAGCTCAGAACCTGTGTCTATGAACCTTAAAAAGCACATTTTTAGCATGATGCAACCGGTCATTCAATAGATTTCTTTCTCCCCCAGTAACACAGCTAACAGAATGAAGCTCAAAACAACCTTCACCAATAAAATTGGCAGTAACGAACCAGCACCATATTAAGGGATAGTTAAAGGATCAGCGAAAAATGTAAGCAAAATTTCAAGAAAGAAGAAAAAATGATTACCCTTCCATAGGAAAGCTTCCAAAGGGTCCATCAGCAGGGATTGTTCCACAAAGATTGTTGTTAGAAACATCACTGCAGCAATGCAATAAACAAATACACTCAAGCAGAAATCAACGCCATATTGTTTGATTGTCTTTTTTCTGTTTCATGGTGTAAATACGAAGGTAATACCAGCAGATATGAATTTGAGAACTTACAATACTTTAAGGTTGGGGAGTGTCGTAAGTTCCCTTGGAATCGAACCAGTTAGTTTGTTGTCATTTAACCGTCTGTAGTCATAGCATGAAAAAGATTCAATCTTTATAACATCACATCAAATATTTACTAAAAAATGCCATACTCATGAATTATTCAATGAGAATACTTACAAAAATCTAAGAGACTTTAATTTAGCAAAAGATTTGGGAATGTTGCCTTCAAATTTGTTGCCATATAGGTCCATGCTAATAAGATTTTCCAGATCACCAAATTCCTTTGGGATTTCCCCTTCTATGTTATTACTATAAAGTTCCCTGCAATTCAGGATAAAGTTTGTCCATCATCTTAAAGACAGATAGATAGACTTGCAAGCAAAGAAAACACACAAAAGATTGAACTGTTAATGACAGAAACAACATTAATCATGTGATACTAATCTATACATAGTTATTTCTTTGTTAAAAAAAAACGCCCCTTTTTCTTTTACTTTTCCGTTACTTTATCCACGGTTTCAGTACAGCCAACAAGAGATACTAAACTGAGACAAGAAACAAAAATACAAGAAAAGAGATAAACAAAGAAATATACAGATACTGTAGATTCTTGAGTTCACCAAGCTCTGGTCCTAAAGTTCCAGAAATATTAGAATTGCCCAAATCCCTGCAAATTTTAAAAAAATTTAAAAAATCATAAGAATTGTCAATTACTACCAACAACAAGGAGGCTAGAATGTACGCAGACTTTACTGCTACATTCAAATCAAGAATCAAGAAACTGATAGAGCATCTTACAGGCGAATAACATTATTATCGGAGTCGCAGGTAACATGAAACCATGTACAAGGATTTACAAGTGTAGGGTCCCAGCTTTGTAGAACATTTTTTGGGTCAGAAAGTTTGGTTCTCAAAGAATGCAAAGCAGTCCCTGCAAAACAAAAACAAAAAAGAATTTGAGTAAGAGGGTCCATTTCAAGATTGACCCTTTTTCTTTCTTTGTATACAAATATTTCCATTTCCAAGATTTTAACTCAAACCCCATGAACTAAAAAGAAGAAAAAAAAACAAAGAGGGGTTCACAAAGCTGAAATCTTTAAACCCTAAGAAAACATGGAAAACTTAAGTTGAGTGAAATTACCTTCAGAATTTGTGGAGAAAGCAGGAGGAATACAAAGAATGATTTGGAAGAGGAAGAAGAGAAAGGAGGAAGGAAAAGCCATTGAGAAAATGGAGAAACAATGGAAGTGATGAGTCAAGAAGTTTTAGGCCAAAGAAGAAAGTACATGTAGTAGTGGTAGAACCAATAGGGGTGTTGTGTTATATAAGAGAGAGAGAGAGAAAAGAGGTCAAGTCAAATTTGGAAGCTGTAAATTACTGTTGAGTGTTGAGTGTTTGTACAACTGTTGAGTACTTCGTACAAGTTATTACTATTAAACTGAGTAAATGAGACAAGTGTTCTGTTCTGTTGTTCACACTATCACTGTGAGATTTTCCATAAGGACTTTTGTCCCGTCTCAACTCTCAACTGAAATAATTGTCTACCAAATGCCAAACCACAAAATTAAAGTGGTTAAGTATTTATTTTCCTACTTTTTAAGTGTTTATGTGAACTCAAATCCAAGATTGTTGATTGAATGACATCTCAACCATTTCACTATACTCTCAATAATTACATTCAAATTTATGTAAGCATTTAATATTAAGAACAAAATTGGGGGGTTGGGAGGGGGTGTAGATTGTTTTTGGTTTTTTGGATTTAACGGCTTTATCATGTAATTGAATTATTTTCTTGGTTAAATCCAGTTTGATTTCAAGAGATCGCTTCAAGTCGCTTGAGATAATCTCCTCTACATGATTTTAGTTTTACTTCATTTTTAGTAAATAACAACAATGTATTAATTGAATGATATATTTTTGATGTCTTGGGTAAAATATGGCCAAAATTATCGTCGCTATTTTTTCTCATTTTATCCTTGCACTGTCCGGTAATTGCAATTATTTCAAGTACTTTGTCTAGTTTATATATTTAATCTGTACAATACACGTATTGCAGATAAATATAGTTTCTTCCTAATATTGCAGACTCTTCCTTAGCTCACTCATATACATAGAAGGAATATAGACGCAATATGTACAAATTTGCAGCACTCTTCTTTACATTGCAACCTTCAGTTACACATTCGAAAATGAAAGAAAGTAGCATTCTAATTCTATTTACCCCAAAAAAAGATCTATCTCACACGAGATCACTATACGAGTAGTGAAGAAGTATTCAAAAGTTTAGTTGGTTGTTGTCATGTTGACCAACGGAAAGCATGGGAAGGAAAAAACAAAGAATTTATGATATTTCTAATCTAATAGTTCTCATAATTTCACGCCTCCTCCACGGGTTCCCTTCCTCTCCTCTTCTTCAGCTTTAAGCCAGGCAGCCTACAAGGAAAACAAGAGAAAAGTCGTGAGAAGTAGAAAAAGGAACAACAATATAAAATGGCTTAAGAAAGAAGTTAATGCACTTGCCTTGTCTCTCTGAAGTCTAGACATATGAGGACGCATAGAGTTCCCAAGACTTAAGCCTCCCCAAGCTTCTTGCAACTCCCTCTCCCTTATAGATTTCCGAGTAATTGAATGTCTTATCTGATCATCATCATCATCCTCTGGCTGAATAGCAGTCATCTTTTCTCTCTCAAGTCTCGATTTGTGTTTCACCAAAATCTGATCCAAACTGCCTTCATTGTTCTGCAACTGTTTACCAATGGTGTCCCTTTTCTTTACATTCAGCAAATTGTCTTCCTTTGCATGAAAAGACATTTTCTCTTTTTCAAGCTTTGAAACATGCTTCACTAAAATCTTGTCCAAACCTTCGCTATCTGTGGCACTATTAGCTTCAATCTTTCTTTGAGTCCTCTGTGCACGATAGTCTCTTCTTGTTGATGATTCTTGCATTTTAAGTCTTTGCAGACGATGAACTGGCTTTACTAGAATCTTGTCCAGACTATCCACTGCTTCTTTGTTTTCAACCTCAAATGATAATGTGTCTGCTGGCTTTGATGGTTGTTCTCCATTACAAGAATTTACATTGTGGTCAACATTTTCTTTTCCTACCAATGAGGTAGTCTCGGACACATTGGCATTTGGGTCAGCAGCGTTTTCTCTATTTTTCGCTTCTTGAATTTCCTTTTCAAGTTTGGTCATATGTTTCACCAGATAATCTTCTAAACTAGGAACATCCATTTCATGTTTCTTTCTTCGACCAATTGCCACAGTACCCAATCTATTCAAATTCTTGCCCTCTATTTCACTAACTTTTTCATTCTTCCTCTTAGCCTCTTCAATATCTTTCTCAAGCTTTGAAGAGTGCTTAACCAACACACTGCCTAAGTCAGGAACCTCAAATGAATGCACATTGCTATTTGAAGCTTTACACTTGTTTTTTAACAACGTCTCGGAGTTGTTCTTGGCCTCTTCAATTTCCTTCTCAAATTTTGAAGAAGGCTTCTTGAGAATACTTGCCAAATCATTGCCTGTATCTGTATGGTAGTCTGCGTGAACCACTTTATCACTAGATTTATCTCGTGTTTTTTCACATTTTTCCCCAGCTTCACTCCTGGCATTTTTGGCTTCTAAAACCTCCCTTTCAAGTCTCGTTAATCGCTTCACCAAAAACTTGTCCAGGCTTGGAACCTCAGACAAATTATCTGAAGCTTTACACTTAGCTCTTACCAAAGTTTCGGAGTTGTTCTTGGCCTCTTCAATTTCCTTCTCAAATTTTGAAAAAGATGGTTTCTTAAGAATACTTGCCAGATCATGGCTTGAATTTGTATGGTATCCCGAATGAATCACTTTATGACAAGATTCATTTTGACTTTGTTCACTTCTTTCCCCAGCTTCACTTCTAGCATTTTTGGCTTCTAATACCTCCCTTTCAAGTCTCGTTAACCGCTTAACTAGAAACTTATCCAGGCTTGGAAGTTCCTCAGCGCCCTTAACTGTTCCGTCTCCTACAGATAATTCTGATCTGTCATCAGCAGCAGACCCTGAAACATGCACTTCGCTGTTTTCCGCTTCAGCTAGAGCAGCGTTCAACCCACACGTTGCAACTATAGTAGCAAGAGATGCAAGTTCATCTTCTTGCAAACATCTAAGCCTTTCCAGCATCATTTCCACAAGATTTGGCATATTAAACTTTTCATACGCCTGCTTCTTTTTATATTTCCTTTCCTTTTCTTTTTCTAACTCTGTGGCTTCGGAAGCCGTATCTGATTCACATTCTGAAGAGAACTCAGACACTTCTCGATGATTATCATCTGTTTCAGGGTTCTGTCTTATTCTGTGCAGCAGTTCCTTAACTTCATCTTTGTTCATAGAAGGGCAATTCGCAAGCTTAAGAAGGGCAGCCTTAACTGCACTTGCTACTTGTTTATCCACCTCAAATGCAGTCTCAAAAGATGTTCTAACAGTATGAGTGGTGGGTCCTCCTCCTTTTGCTGGTGACTTTTCTATTTTGTAATGCTTCTGTGAGCAATCAGGAATGTCATACAAGATTACTCCAATAGCTGTTGCTGCTTCAAAAGCATCTGCAGAATATTTTTCTGCCTTTATCAGCAATTGTTCTGCTTCGTTACAATCAATCCTGTATGGCAGATACAGAAAAGGTAAGTTCTAGACTAACATATGACCAAATCTCTATTCAATCAATCAACAATGTCTCTGTCATAAACAAGCTAATATTGGCTATTTTTTCCATTTCTTGCATGTCGGCCGAAATTAATTGCGGGAGCTAATACAAAACATATAACACTGATTACGTATGGGGTTTGGGGAGAGTAGAATGTACGCAGACCTTTACCTCTCTACCTTCAGGTTGTTTCCGATAAGACTCTCGACTCAAAACAAATGTAATTGATGCAAGAAAGTAAGAAAAAGAGACAACAAAATAACAATGTACAAAACAAGTGTAGCAACAGCTATTAATATACATTAGAGAAACTAACGGTACCTAAATCATACTACAGCACAACAACACTCAACTACCTATTAACCTTCTACCCTAATCCTCTACCTCCATAACTTCCTATATATAAGATCATGTTCTCAGCTGTGAGTATATTATATGTATATTTATACTAAGATATACCAAACCTATACATTTTCTAGCTATTTTTGTAAATTAGATCACCAAAAGGCATTGAACTGTAACTATCTATCTCTAAAATTTAATGTATCCAATATCACATAATTAGCAAATAATTCCTGTATGAATTTCTAAGCAGAAAAAAACAACTCCAGACAAACACCGGATCTGATGCATGTGGCAACAAATACAGATAAATGAATGTTAAATTGCTCACCTTGAGGCTTGAAGTATTCGGCACCATGATGCTTCAACAAGTGCAGCCTTCCGAGCTTCCACAGCTCTTTGAGCAGCTTCTCTTACTGCAATTTTTTCTCTCAAAACTCTACAATAGTGGGGATTAGCATCCCCCAAAGTCTCATCAAGAGTTGAGTTCATACCATCCACTTCCTGAGATTTCACAACAGGACAAAAACACCATCAGTACTACTTCTACTATATATTGACAATAAAAAAGAGAATGCTCAAGCATATAAATATACCTGGAGCATTTTTATTTTCCTCTTCAAATAGGAATCCACTTTCTTGCGAGGGAACCAGTTCAGAGGCGAAGTTTTGCGATGAGGGGGCTTTCTTATTTGTGATCCAGATTTGTTTAAAGAAACTAAACTTGACTGGCCACTTTCTTTCATTGCCTTAGTCTGCACTATTCCAAAACAAAAAAATGAAAACCCAAAATTGGAAAACACCAATTAAAGAATACTTCAAAGCAACTAGATTCGACTGGCCAGCTTCTTTGATTGCCTTGTTCAGCACTATCTGAAAACAAGACAACTACCAAACTTTGACAACACACCAATCAAAGTGATCATTTATGTGAATTTGCTTAAAAGTAACAAAATTTGAT
This sequence comes from Solanum etuberosum, assembly GCA_029582245.1. Lineage (NCBI taxonomy): Eukaryota > Viridiplantae > Streptophyta > Magnoliopsida > Solanales > Solanaceae > Solanum > Solanum etuberosum. Next base: position 42,401 of record JAJONR010005236.1, on the reverse strand, counting down.
TGTCAACCTTCTTCATTTCCTTGTTGTGCAATCCTAGAAAACAAGAACATGAAAAAACAATAGAAATATACAACTTTTTAAGCGAAGATCTAGGGTGTGTTTGGTATGGAGGAAATGTTTGGTTGATCAAAATGTTTTGTATAAGTGACGTTCCAAGTTTATCATCTCCTACCCCACCCCACCCTCACCCCACCTTGATCATCCCAATCTTGCCACCCCTGAACCCCCACTCCCCATCCCTACCCGCCTCCATAACGTTTTGCTAGATAACATATAAATGCTCTTGGAATAATATTCTCTTACTAACATACCAAACCACACCCCTAATGCAAATAACATTCTGGAGTAACTTACATTTTTCATAAAGCCTAATTAGCCACCGACTTCTTTAAACACTCATACTCAATGATAATGAAGTTTTCGTTTTGTCATTACCCTTACAACCACTCACAAAATCCTTAAGCTAACAATAGATAACAATCAAGATTAACATTGGGGGATCAAATTAAATCTTTTTTCCTAATTACGAACAAGGGTTTTGGAAAACCCCAAAATTAAAAGAACCCCAACCAAGAAACATAAGCCAAATCAAGAAAATAAATTCAAAAACTAAACAGAGTTTCTTTCTCAGAGATCAAAAAAGAATGGGTAATGGGTACCTTTCCGACTCTGGAAGCGGCGGTGGGACTGTTCTCTGAATTAGAAAAATTGTCATTCTCGGGCTTCTTTTCAATACAACCCATATCAAAACAACCCAAATCCATTCTCCACAAAATCAAAATTGATGGAAATTGAATCTTTTTGTAGAACTAAAAAAAGCAATTAGTCAAATGGCCTCAACAATGTGTTACAGTATACGAAAGTGCTTACTGAAATCAATGGAGAAATTAGCGTTTCTTGAATCTAAATTGTTTACTGAAAGAAGAATTGAAGAAATTTGTGTTGTGATTTCCTTTAATTTTTACAAGAAGAGAGTATAGCTTTTGAGTAAAGAAAAACTATCCGTTACAACCGATCATTTCGTTCCCAACGGTTCTTTTTATATATTTTTGTTTATCATTCTTCCTTGTACCCCTTAATAATAAATAAATAGATACTATTAATAAATGATAATGAATAATTTCAGAAAATAGTGGAATTTAAGATTTATATATTTTTTCCTTTTTCATTATCTTATTGATCAATTCTGGCGTAATTTCATAAAGCGGTCCTTTTGATTAATTTCTTTTTTTTTGTTTTGATAATTTTGATTAAATATCTTCTTCTTTTTGTTTTGGTAATTTGATTAAATATCTTATCAGGAAACAATGATATATACATTAAAAGAAATTATCTTTATCTAATTAAAGACACTTCTACATGGACTAAAACTGTAAGATTTTGTATTTTGATACATTTACTTTAAGATTATCTTCTTTTTTTAAAGAAAAGTTAATAAGCAGACATAGTTATGAAATGAGATAAAAAAAGAGTCACCAAATCAGACCAGAGTCTAGTGTGATAAAAAAATACCACCTAAATTTAAAAGAAAGTTTTATAAAGTAATGGTTAAACCGACTTTATTATCAGAGATAGAACACCAAAAACTAAAGTGTTCGAGTATGGCCTTTCAGAAAGGCCGAATTTTTTTATCGACATCCAATATTTAAATCGAATAAATACAAATGAACTATCACACATTCACTCACTTGTAATAATGGAACAGAGAAGGATGTTACAGAAAGAAACAATACTACACTCCCCAATTCTCCAAGTTCAGATGAACTATCACATGTACATGCAAAAAAAAATTGTGCAACTTGAACAAAATTGAAAAGATTCTGCAAACATTTTCTGTGTTTGGTTTAAAGGAACTGGTCCTTGTAGATATCATTTCTTCTTGTCAGCATCTCCAGTCTTCATCTGCAAAATTCAACCAACCAGAACAAGAATAAATGAAACCTCTCAATGTTGCAGCAGCTGAGGAAAAAATAAAAATCATTACCTTCTTGACACCGCGTACTTTCTGGGCTCTATTCTTCCGCTCCTTCATCTGCTTCCTAGATTTCTCTACCTTTGTGTCTAATCAATTCTGCACAAGTTGATCAATCATCCAAGAAGTTAGCCTAAAATCAAGTAAAGCCTCAATCCAATCATGAATCCCGATGATTCAACGCTGAAGGTGCACTCAACATAATGGAGTATGAAAACTAAAGCATTTACTTTACTCAATGATTAGAGCACAAAAACATGAACTTCTTTGCCAATAGCGACAAGAAGATGAAAAAATAGTTACCTCATGAGCACCATTCTCTGGCATTTTGGAACATCCGCAACCAGGGGCTTGGACCCTTCTTTTCCACATCCCAATTCTTGGGATACCATGGAAACTGCCACATCAAGAAACAGCGTTCAGGATGAGGCATCAATGCAAGATGTCTGCCATCCGGAGAACAAATTGCTGCTACACCCAAGGGAGAGCCATTAAGATTGAAAGGATATACATCTGTTGGTCTGCCATCATCATCGCAATATTTCACTGGTGCCAAGTTTGAGCCAAGAATATGATTGAAAACGCTCTCATCAGGGAAATAAGCTCTTCCTTCACCATGAGCAGCCCAAACACCCAGCGTACTACCTTCCATACCTTTGAACATTATGGATGGTGATTCTTCTATTGTCACACTCGTGAAACGGCACTCAAACCTTCCTGACTCATTATGTACAAACCTTGGCTGTGATGGGTCCCCGCCAGCACCCAAAACACCTCCCACTTGGGGCCCTGGGACCCAACCCAACAGAGCCATAAGTTGGCAACCATTGCAAACTCCAAGGCTGAAAGTGTCTGGACGGTTATAAAAGGCCTGAAATTGGTTTAAAAGAGGCTGATTAAAGCGAATGGACGCTGCCCAGCCTTTCGCAGAATCAAGTACGTCAGCATAACTAAAACCTCCAACAAACACAATTCCTCTAATTTCATCAAGCTTGATGTCTCCATTGAGAAGGTCTGACATTGCAACATCCCATGGTTCAAATCCAGCAGCATAAAAAGCTGCAGCCATTTCTCTATCACCATTGCTGCCTTCTTCACGGATAACTGCAACCTTTGGCTTTGAACTGGCAGTCATGTACTTGTCATCAGTAAATTTTGGTGTGAAGGATAGTTTCCAGGATGGTTCATGCCGATTTTTCAATCCTTCTTTTTCTAATTCTACACATGAAGCCAGTCTTTGGAACTTTTCCAGTTGAAAGCTGGTATCTTCCCACATATCCCTGAGCACAGAAGTTTTCTCATTCAAATGTGTAACCCTGTCAACCCTCAATTCAACTATTGGAGATGAATTAACTTGACCAATGATATCAGCTGAAACAGCACCAAGGCAGAGCTTTTCCAGAACTAAATCCAAGTTCTTCCGGCTAACTTCAATGAGAAGGCCAAGCTCCTCTGCAAAAAGTGTTTGGGGTACACTACTCCCTGAAGAAACTAAATCTAAGTTAATGCCACAGTTCCCTGCAAATGTCATTTCAAGGGCAGCCACTATAAGTCCTCCATCACTGATATCATGACCGGCAGATATCAGCTCATCAGAGATTAGATTCTGAACCTCATTAAAAACAGTTTTAAGATAAGAGACGTCATCCACATCAGGACTTTCATCCCCAATTTGATCAAAAACATGGGCAAGAGCAGATCCACCAAGTCGTCGTTTCCCTTTGGCCAAGTCAATGTGAAGCAGTACACCATCATCACCAAGCTTCAAGTCTGGCGTAACCGTCTTAGTTATATCAGGACATGTCACATAAGTACTGATGACTAGATTCCCTGGAGCTTTAACAACTTCCCCGGATGCTTGGGCTGCCATGGAAAGACTATCTTTCCCCCCATCAATTGCAATTCCAAGTTCAATCATAGCTTCAGAAAGAGCAACAGCAGCATCATACATTGCAGCGCCTTCGCCATCTAGCTTTGCAGCATACATCCAATTCCCACTTGCTTTAACATCAGAAAGAGATGTAACTTTCGCCCAAACTAGATTTGTGAGTGCTTCTCCGACAGCCAACCGTGCCATTGCTTTTGGATCCAAAAGACCTTTTATTGGCTGCTCCCCAATTGAGCATGCACCTCCAGTTAAGCCTGTATAAGTTTGAGCTATTACAGCAGCATCAGCAAGAGGAATCTGCAAGGGACCCACAGTTTGCTGCTGTGCCACAAGGCCTGTGACGCACCTGTCAACTTTGGTGGTTAAGAACCTTTTCGAACAAACAGAAGGAAGCCTCAAGACTCTCTTCAGTGAATCTAAAACTGTTGTTGCAGGAGCAATATCAAGTGGCTCACGCAGAGTATTCATGCGATTTAATTCAAATGTCTTTTTAGGCATATCGCCAAGAACCTTCTCAAGCTCAAGATCAACTGCAGGCGGAGGAGGAGGCAGTCCACTAGACCTGCATTTTTCAATTGCTACACTATCCTGCAGAACAATACGCCCCTCACCATTAATTGTTCCAATAACAGCCATGGGAACTCTTTCCCTTGCACAAATAGCTTGCAAAAGACCACGACTTTCAGGCTTCACCAGTATTGCATCTTGCTCCTGATACTCCGCACCCCAAATTTCTAGAACAGACATGGTGTGATCACCAATTACAATTGCCCTTATATCAATTTTGGCACCCTCTGGGTGTATTATCTCCTTCACGACATTACAGTTTCCACCAGCACCCTGATCATGAATACTAATGATGGGGTTGTTTTCACCAATTTCAACGCAAGCACGAACAACCCGATATAACTTCTGTGCCATCTCAGCATCTCCACGCTGCACGGCATTGAAGTCAAGCTCGGCATCATTCTGTCCACTGACCATGCTGGATGCAGCACCGCCTCCCATTCCAATGCGATATGCTGGTCCTCCAATCTTAACTACCAACATACCAATCTCGGGTTCTCCCTTTGATATGTGAAGGTGATCTATTTGCCCAATGCCAGAACTAAACATGATTGGCTTCAACCATTCCCTTCTCTCACCACTTGGCAGTCTCATTCCAAAATTTCGAGTATAACCCTGGATCAAGGGCTCCCCAAATTTATTTCCATAATCTGATGCTCCATTACTAGCATCAATAAGGATCTGCAGTGGTGATGCCAAATTTGCTGGGTATGTGAAAGAACGATCTTCCCAAGGAGCATATGACTCTTCAAGATTAAGATTCCCAACACAATATCCAGCTGTAGATGCAACAACAATAGAACCCCTTCCAGTAGCATGGGTATCTCGGATACGGCCGCCTGCACCTGTCTCAGCTCCAGGATAAGGTGCCACAGCACAAGGGAAATTGTGGGTTTCTGCAGTAAACAAGATATCAAGGAATCTGTCAGTCACGTCCAAGGGGCATGTCGAGCCAGGCTGAGTAGGTCGCAATTGTTTCACTGGAAATCCCTTGATAGCACTGGAATTATCTTTGAAACCAATAACCGAATTGTTTGGATTTGCAAGCAAAGTGCTTTTGACGATCTGCATAAGAGTCTTATCCACAGGTTGACCATCTAGTACAAGCTTTCCAGTAAAGAACCAGTGCCTACTGTGTTCGCTATTAGATTGAGCAATATCAAATAGTTCTACATTAGTTGGGTTTCGCTTGATGTCATCCCTGAAAAGTTTGGTGTAGTACTTTAAGTCTTGCTCATCAAAGGCCAAGCCCATTTTCTCATTAATTTCCTCCAATGCCTTACGACCCTTTTCCATGATAGGTATATATCGAACCTCCTCTGGAACTATACTTGTCTTGAAAGAGGAAAGCTTCTCAGCATAGACACACTCCGTCATCCGATCATGAACCATCGAAGCAAATGCATTAATCTGACCATCCGGAAGTGACCCATTGACATATAATAAATACCTCCTCGAACGCTCCATTCTATTTATCTCTGTTAACCCACATGCTTGACAAATCGACACTGCATTAGCAGACCACGCTGTAGTGAAAGATAACCGTGGACCAACTTCCATGATATATGCATCCACACTTTTTCTCTTCTCCCCATCAAGGAAACTCTCACTTCCCAAGCTCTCAGGTTCATAAGTTTCTCCTATAACCCATTTAAGCACAGAAAGTTTATCACCTGAAAGATCTGAACTGAGTCCAATGTTAAAGCACTGTTCAGTTTTCAAGCCAATTATTTGATTTGATATCTTTGTCTGAACCAATTTGAGAAGCTCAGCAGTGGCACTGTCCTGTAGGAATGGAACGCGATATAAATGTATCACCTTTTCAGCAACCTCCTGAAATTCGCCTGAATCTTCATTTACCAAGCTACTGACATCCTTAGAAACAACAGCTCTAATCTTCGCCGGAATATGGGACCTTAATCTCAAATTTTTATGTGAATATGGAATAGGGCTCGATCTTGGAAGTGTACCCCAAAGCAAACGATTTGTCTGCCTACTAGAATGTCTGGGCAGTGCTAACTTTTGTCTATGAAAACCCTGTAATGTAAATAAAGCATATTTAACAACTGTTCCATTGGTTACCAACAAAAACAATTTTCCAAACATCATTAAACAGAACATATTCGAAACAATAAAATAGTGATCATACTTGTAAGAACTCTGTTACAGCAATGTCCCAAGCAGATGTTGCCATTGCCAAGCTCTGCTTCTGCAATGAATAAGATATGATAAAATATATGCCCAAAAATAAACAGAGTCTACAATAACAATCACAAATAACATACCCACAAATTAGCATAAAAAGGAGCTATAATAGCTTACCCACCAGTTTTGCGTGTCAAAAAATCAAAACTTTGAAATAAAAATTTAATCTTTCTCCACAAATTTTCATCATACGAGAAAAAATATTTGATTTTTGTAGCAAGTAAATACCTTGTTATACCAATGATAGTGTTCTGTTTTGGGTTCAAAGCCAAAGTTAGAGGGGCGAAAAGGGTAGAGAGGGGTTTAATGGTGGAAGGAGCAAAATCAGTGAATAGTGTTCTGTTTGGGGTTTAAGACCAAAACCCTAGTTTTTAGAAATTCTCTAATTCTATATGTTGTATTTTATTTATTTGGATTTCCTACTAATGTAGTCCGATTATTTCGAATTTACATTTTGTTTATTATGCTCATTCGCATTAGAATTACGCTATTCTAAATTCATACCGCATATAGAATTAAAATCAAACTATTCTAAATTTGCACCACATATATGTTCATTGTCATATTAATTATGGCATTTATGTAAAATTAAGAATTTTATGTTTAAAATTAACACCAAACATTAATTAACTTAGTTATTCTACTCTACACCGTATCACATAAAATGGAAAGAAGAAAATATATATAGAACTTTAAAAGAAAAAGGTTATTTATACACAGGGGAGTAGTGGTTTTGTAGCATTTTATAAATTTATTTTTAATTTTATATATTTTTAAAAAGATTTTTATTTTTATACATAAAAAATTTTAAAATATTTTTTTTTTCTATTCTATTTGCAAGTGATTATAAGAAAATATTTTCACAATTAAATTATCTTGACCACAGAGTAATATTTCAAACAAAAGTATTGGATTTTTTTTTAATGTCTTGTCCATATTATTTCTCTACTCTTTGATACAAGGTGTCATAACGAATGTACAAATGTCCACATAAGGTGTCATAACGATTGTACGAAAGTCCACACATATATATATAAAGCTTTACTCATGATATGAACAATATTTTAACGTAAGAATATGTACTAATTAAATATATTTTATGGTATTATGGATAGATTTAGTTTTTGGATATGTAAATACACTATGACATCAAAAATATTACACGTTACGTGGATCTAATTTTTTTACTCCTTTTTAATTAACAAGAAATGACAAAAAATGACCTCTTGTATTTGAAGGTAAGGTTAAAATAATCTCCTTAACCAATAATTCTGGGGAAGAGAGGCTGCACCATTTGGTATATCATTCATCACTCTTTCTTGCCCTGTTGGAAAATATATTCCTGTTCGAGGATGTGGCACCCACCACTCCTCTTTCTTTATCTCCTCTTCCTCTTCCTCGTTTCTTCGTGTTTCAGCTCTGTTATCAATATGTTCCTTCCAACTTGAAAACGTGCTCATCATGTGTTTACTTTGGTGCACTTTGTGTGGCCTGCACCGATCATTTTAACTTTTTAGTCATTATAAGAGCATACGATGAATCTAATATTGCTAAAATATACATCCAACTAACTATACCATTTAGCCGTCTTATATTATGGATGTTAGCAGATAATATTATTCTAATATTAAAAAATATATACATAAAATATCTAATTTTACGAAAAAACCACAAATTCATTCACTTACCTCAAATGTAAATTTGCCACTGTATAAAAGGGCATGATTTCCACCATATATTCTAACTTTTTATTTTTTGTTGACAGATTGAATAAAAAAACGAGTCGAGTAGACTTTAGGGGTAAGTTGGTAATATTTGGCTCTATTTGTGAAATTAAGTATGATATATATCTTGCTAGTATTTGTGAATGATTTAAAATTATAAATTACTATAAATTTAAGAGTACAAGTAACTAATAACGCAAGACAATTGAGAGAAGAAGAAATTAAACAACACTTTAATTACCTAATTAGTTGTAATCTCTGTGAAAACTTAGTGATTCCAGCTGCAGTCATATGCAGATAAATATTTCTAGTTGATAAACCAAACTATAAATTACAAGTGTAGCAATGCAAATCTTTACAGGGATTTAGGGCTTTATATAATATAATATATAGGAGTAGAATATGATTCTATTCTAATAAAGTTTGCAAATCTTAAAAGCCTCAAAAAAAAGTTTTTTATTTTATTTAAAAATAAAATAAAATAACAAAGCAAAACAACTGTTATATGTACTTATATGTAATCTCTCTCACTTTGTTTGTCATAAGAAGTTTAACGTAATTCTTTTCTTTTTGTCCACTTTATTAATCTTTTGTTACCGGACGTAAGTCATATTGATATGAAAAAAATATTTTTTTCTAGACATGGATAGAACTCGAGGTGTTCAAACAAAATCACATCAAATTAAAAACTCAAATCAAATACGATAAAAGAAAAACGACAAGATTTGATTTCATATTGACTTAAGAAAAAGAAGAAAAAAAACAAACTGATAGGTAAAGCTATAATTCTTATATATTTTAGTTCTTGTAATATTATTAATTTTAAATTAATTGAAAGTTGTACTTTTGATTTGCTTATTTGTGAATATTCATATATTTACTATGATTATTAATTGTTCATTCACTTAATATTAAGGTTATAGTGTTACTCCACATTGAACGATAATATAGTTTCAAAAATCAGATGTATACAAAACATATATTTTAATTAATTAAATGTAGATAATTATATATCATAAGAATTAAAATCAAATTTTATTTAATTCTTGTTTAAAAAAGGTAGATTAATTAAGACCTCACTTTTGGTAGGCGGGGATACCCAGGAGAGGATAAAAAAGATTTGTTGTCCTTTAAAAGTACTATTCTTTAACGATTTGACTGCCTCGTATTAGGCTACAATCCATCAACTTTAATTTCCTTCATTATTATTCTCAAGTACAACCAAAATATGTGATGAAAAAATTAAGATTCTTTTTTACTTTTAATTAAAAATTTCGAGTTTAAAACTTTAAAAATAAAAGACTTAGGGGTAAATTTATGAATTGTGAATCGTAACTAATAGAACAATAGAATTCGAATATGAATAATTTAATTGCAACAAAAGTACCAAAGTTGTTTACTTTTTGCACCAAGGAACCAAAAAAAAACCAACCTTATTGTCCTGTTTGAGTGTAAAAATCGACACATATCCATATTCTTGTGCAAGAAAAAGTAGCCTAGTAGATGCAACTATGGTCTATGGAAACAGGTAAAATCACTGCAAAAACTCTAGATGAGCTGAGAAAAAAACAACATAAATTAGATTAATTGTGTAATTAATTTACTTCTCGTGATCGGATTTTGTAAAATATGTACTTGAATTAAATCGTCTAAATATACACTACTTTTAAAAAAATTCGATGACCTGCTTTCGACGAAACTAATACAAACTCAAACATACACCACTTTGTACTGATTTAACCGGATATTTACCCTAGCTTTGTATAAATATTAGTAATAGAAGCATTAATTAAAAGTAATGGTTAAAAAGTTAGGTCGATAGAAAAAACATCACATCAAAATTTAATCGTTGAATAGTTAAATGTATTTGAGTTTTGAATTTTGCCACAATTTATATGAATATATTTTTATTAAACTAATATAAAATATTTTGAATTATTGTGAAATAGTTGCCATATAACGTACAATTGATATTCCCTCTGTTCAATTTACCTTTTTTATTATATTTAAAAGAATATTTCACATTTACTTGTCATTTTTAACATATTAGAAAATAACATAAATTTTTTTTCTTCATATTTTACTTGTAACTTTAATTATGTATTCTTCAAATTATTATCAAGAATTAAAATTAAACACCAATTCATATGAACTATTATAAAATATTTATATTAATTATTATTTCTTAAATCGTAAAGTCTGAACGAGTAAAAATGACGAAGGGAATACAATATAATCCATGAATTAGAAAGTCCATCGAGTGCCAAAAGATTTGAGAAGATAATCATGAAAAGGGTGAAAACTATAAATAAATAATGGATCCTATGATGATAAATATATAGCCATTGACATAATGGTGTCTTTTCAGTGGGGTATAAAATAATGCCTAATGATGTTAATCATTGTCATTACCAACATCAGCAAATTGTTTGTACTTGATAAATTTTGGCCTAAATAATTTGTCACTAAGTATGATTTTCAATTAACTATTTTGAACAAAGACATCTAACTAAACGAAAAAGATTGCTCTAATATTTACCCTTCAAAATAATCATACAAACACCTCTATTTGGTGACTTAAACTATAGGTTTCAATTCTCAAGACTACAAGTCTAGAAGCAAGATTTCATTATTATTTCAAAAATATTTATACGTATTAGGTATTACGTATATAAATTTAATAATGTACATGATTTTTAGATGATAAAAAACATGACCTTTTAGTATTAAAGATTAAAGAGCAAACAACACAAATTCCACCAGTTTAGGATCTAATTACGTGCCTTCACTTTAGTTTTTGAAATTACCTTTCATACCACGTTTACTTCAGCAAATACATGCATCTCAGATACATGCGAGTCAAAATAGGTGTAATTTTTTCCAGATACACTATATTCAAACATGATTCACATGTATCTAGGATATAATGTCTCTCTCGCTCGCATCTCTCCCAGTGTGGATATATTTCAAAATGTATCAGGTATCAAATATACATGTTAACTCTCGCTCACCTCTCTCCTCATGTATCTTTTGGTACATGTATATCTGACTTGAAATCTGAAGAAGTGGTGTAACTGTCTTGAAATCTAATGTGAAATTATTAATTAGTGAGACGGTATGTAATTATTTCAAATTATAGAGTGGATAAGTATTTATAGTAGGAATGTTTTTTTAATTAGATAGTTTTTCTAAAATTTAAGTATACTAATAATATTCAAATAAACACATTGGGCTTATGAGTCAATGATGTAAGAAAGGCCCAGCCCATTTATTTTTTTCGCATCATTCATATGACCAATTTAGTAACCGAATTAGTCCAACTTGCTTAATCTGCTTCTTCCTCCTCATTTCGCCGGTTCTTCCTAAGGTATGAGATTTTTCTTGTCTGTTTCAATGGAATCTCCTATAACTGGTGATTTTTTTTTGTGTATGTATATATATATTCATCCTTCTCAGAGCATTGCAAGGTGGTAGACTAGAAGAAACCGTATTGTAATTGTATGACGAGTGCTTCAGAGCTATTTTTCACTAGGAGGTCTCGTTACGGTCGAAGCGATCTCGAATTAGGGTCCGATTTATCGACAAATCGAATTTCTCACAACCACAGCGTTCATAATCGCCGCCATCATCATCACAACCACCAGCCAACCGGCAATAATACCCGCCGTGATCGCCTCGATGTGAACGATTGTGAGCCCTTGCGCCGATCTCCTCACCGCCTTAGACGTTTGCCTCCTGTAAGATTTTGGATTTTTTTTTTTTTTGGGTGTGTAGAATGATAATATTAAAAAATTAAAGTGCTGCTTTATCTGTTGTGTTGTGGTGGCATATTATATTCAAGCTTTTGAGTCACATTGGTCAACATGCATATATTTAATACTAAAATTGATAATTAGCTGAATCGAATTGTCATTTCACCGGATTCTTTCCTTTTTTATTTTCCGACTGTCGTTTTATAGCTATAATTTCTTGCCTGGGTTAGTTAAAGCAAGGAAAGGATGAAAACATGAAATATGACTCAGGGGTACTGAATGTATATAGTAATATAAACTGGTTCATAGCATTCTTGTATAATAGTATGATATTTTCGTACGGGAGACTGGCGAATAGTTGAGATTGTGCCACAATCAAATATGGACGTTTAATTGACATAGTACCTGCCTTATCACACTCCACACCTATGATGATTATATGGAGGATGGACTTGTGGGTTGCAGGATAACATTATCTGGATTTGTTAGTCTTGCCTATCATTGTTAGTCTTGCCTGTCAGTCTTGCCTATCATTGTTAGTCTTGCCTGTCAGTCTTGTGTTACCCTTATCCGACATTTTCTAGCTGTAAATGTTAGAGTGGATGTTTATTTGGCTGGCATATATATCTGCACATGTTCTCATGTTAGTATAGACTATGTACAATACCATTAAAAATACTAACTTTCCTCTACTGGTCATGATAAGAAGTGTGTTCTGTTTTTCTGATTAATTATTGCCTGCTCTTTTGCTATTTATCAGTAAACCAATCAACTACATCTCAAGTTAAATACAAACTAGTCAGAGTTGGGCAATTCTATGCATCTGCTTCGAGTCCGTTGCTAGTAATACTCAATAGTCTGTCTTGTAAGAAAGTTAAGAGTTCTATAAATTTCATTCTTATCGTTACACTACATACAAATCTCTAGTCATGCTAAAACGAATCCTGGCAAACATGGGACGTGCTGTAAATGTAACGATAACAATATAACTATTGTGTAATTTTGTAGTTATTTCTTTAATTTTTTAAACATACCAAAAATAATACATCAACAATTAGGCTTAAATCTAAAAATAAGTCTTATATGGATCTGTTTTTTTCCATCCTTAGTTATCACAAAAGAGATTTGCTCCTTTTCCAATTAATTCCTGCCATTGGTGGTAATATTTTGAAGCCAGTATTGCCATGTGGTGTGCCATCCCCTGTTGCATGAGTCGAGCAAATGTGATGTGACAGCTTACTTTCATTGCAAGCCCTGGTGTTGTTTAGCTGTATGAATTTCAGAGACAATGGTTTTTTCCCAATCCAAGTGTTTGCCATTGTATTCTGGATTACTCTGATTATAAGGTGCTTAACCTATGACTCCTGTATATTTAATATAGTGCTGGCACGTACTTCTCTATGTATGCGATACATCTTTATGGCCCCCCCCCCCAAACAATTCATTCATCAGCTTTTATGTTCACTTATAAGATAGTACAAAGTATGTACTTGATGCTCTTGTAATTGATTGATAGATTATTTTGATTTAGCTCATTCATTTTTGTTGTTGCATTTCATTGCTTCGTGTTTAGTGTAATATATTGCTGATTTGAGGGTCAAAAAATGTGGTAGGATGTGAGCTCTAAATTCTTACCCCCTAGTTTTTCTGATCGATTTCAATTCTTTGACGGTGACCTGAAACAATGATGCTAATTATTTTGGTCTTTTTTCACATGTCAGGATCGTGATTCTGTTTCACTCGACTCTGGGAATGGCCAGGCTGCATCAGGAGACACCAATCATGCAACAAACAACGATAACAGGATACGAGATAGGGTGGGAATCTCAGGTAGTGAGCGGCTCCCTGGTGCTGTACTACTTGCTAGGGAAAGACTTCTACAGAGATTGAGAGGTGTATCTATATCTGGAAACAGGTTGGTATTTTGAATCCATTAAACCCAATAGTATGAGCTTTTCTTGGCAGGCCATTGTAGTTTATGATATTGCATGCCACAAATCAACCTTTGATTAGATAAATTCGGAGATGGGTGAGAGTACATTTCTAAGTGGGTGAATTTCTGATAAAGCATACATGAAGTTGCTTGGGTCTTGATGAACTTTTTTGTTCTCTGATTCCTCAAATCAATTTGTTTGGGTCATTAGGAATATCAAAATGAGCACGTGTTCAGATGAAAAAGGCTGGATATGTTAGTTTCCTGTAGTGAATGGACTTTCACCATAGGATTATTAAGATATGTTGCACCTATACATTGTTGAGTGCTAAGTAAGAAGTTTAATTGATTTTGCTGATCCTTCCTCCTCTATGGTTCTCCTCATTGTAGAAGTTAAAGGACATGTTTTAGGATGTCAATTCACCAGCAGTCTTACACGTCTGTGTTTTCTGTTATAGTTGTCTTGTTAGCAATTAGCATGATTTCTCACTAGTGTTCGTAAGTTGCTCTGGTGGTTATTACAATATGATTTAAATTCTGGGAACACTATTCCTCTTTTCATTTGACATGGGCAGTTTGGCGCTTGATATCATTCAAAGTTGGTCTAGCTGTCTGTTTTAGGATGTTCTATGTTGGCTAAACTTGGTCCTTCCATTCTGTGGGTCACTTGGACCTTCTATGCTAAACTAAGGAGACTTTTAATTAAACTTCTGTTGAAAATCGTTATGTGCACTGTCAATTTAATTGGAACTTCAAAAGTTGATCTAGTTTATTGAAAGCTGATAGTGACTTCTGCTAGGCGAAGTTACGGGGTTCCAACAAGCTCCCATCGCAACAACTTTACATTTGAGGATGATTTCAGACTTGCTGATGCCAGTGATTGGGAAGCGGATTCTAGTTTGTGGTTCGCTGGCACAACTCCCAGCCCTGATCTTATCTGGGTAAGAGCAAACAAGAGGCCCCCAGGTCTGAGTCAAGAAGCCATGGATTTATTGCATATTGGGATTTACAGCAACTCAGACAAGGAAGAGGCCCGGGCGGTTCTTGACTGTAGCATATGTCTGGATGCTTTCTTGGAGGGAGACAAGCTAGTATGTTTACCTTGTGGGCATAGGTATCACCCTTGTTGCTTGGAACCATGGGTACGAACTTGTGGGGACTGCCCATATTGTCGAGCAGCTATACATGTAACTTCTTGCAGGGCCAAGGAAAGTTCGTGAAGCCAACCATTGACTAGAATGGTGGTCTCTTCTGTGAAGTTCTTTTTTGATGACTTTCACCTTTTTGTTGGTTGAATGATAGTTTTCTAATAAAATGAGTAGAACAGGAAACTACTTGCCTTCTCCTTGGGACTCCATATTACAAATTTGATGCTTTGGTGAGACTTGGTCAAAAATGAAATATTATGTCTCTTCTTAAGCATTGCTAATTAGAGAAATTAACAAATATGGGTCACAATTAGGTGACGCCAAACGTCTGTAAGTTTCGTGTAACTAACAATATGTCATTGTTGAATTAGTCAGATTCCTATTTCAATGTTTTGACACCCTTAGTCTTGAATTGACAAGGTAACCATATTTGGTGGAATTAATTATGTTTTTTCTACTTGTATCACTAAAGTTTTGTTTAGAAAACGACTGATAATTAATAGCAAGTCTTGTCAACAATCCATGCCGTGGTGTTAGTGCTAGACAAATTTTACCTGTGGAATTTATAGTGACTATTTTTCAAAGACAAGACTGAAAGATGGATAATCGGTATCAAGTCCCCACATGTTCACCTTTTTATAGTGATTTTCACACACGATATTCTTTTAACCACTTTATTTCAATTAATTTGAGTTACACATCGATTAAGGTCCATTAAAAGGATAAGTTAATGGACCAAGATTTTTTTCGATTTCAAGAACTCAAACCTCAGCAGTTTATTAATCAATAAAATATATACAATGGGTCTAATTAAATATTAAGGCAGACACGAAACACTGCACGTTCAATTATTATTCTGAGACAAACAATTAGTCGTTAATTTGTTTCTCTGTCTATGCGAATTTACCTAACAACCAATGAATTAAAAAAAAATTATATTTGAAGATTCCAACGAATAGAAGAATGTTGGTCTTGAATTATGTTAGGTCTAAATTAAACTAATCTATATTATGGTACTCATTTCGTCTTATTTTAACTGTTATTTTTGCATAAAAAATTATTTCAAAACAACTGTTATAAGACTAAGGAAATAATGTTTTATTAAAAATAATTGAATTTTGCCATTCCAAATTCAAATATCCACGATATTGATGAAGATCTACCTAATTGGAGATAACTAATGAAGACACACATGTACAATTTGTACAGTACAAAAAGCATCTATTTCTTTATTGCAATTTGTTTGACTAGTTTGATTTGGTACAAATTCAAATTTGAAAAAGAGGGTGAAGAGAAGCCTTTACAACATGTGGTTTTAATCTTAACCATATTTATGTGATTATAAGAGTTTTAAAATTTATTCAATTAGTTATAAAAAATCCCTCAATAAACAAATATACTTTTTAAAATAGACTAATAAAAAAGTATATTACAAAATAAAATGAGACAGAGAGAATAAGTCAAAACTTGGCATATTTTATAAAAGAAGAATAAAGTGCTTTGTTACCGCATGATTTGGATATTTTACATATTAGACGTAACTATGATCAAGACATTATTAATATTAAACACAATTTTTATTATACAAATTATTTGGTAATACATACAAAGTGTTTTGTTACCAAAACTCCAACTGCCTTAGCTTGACTTTTGACTTTACTCATAAATATCCAATTGCATAAAACAATATGACCAAAAAAACGTGACAAAGAAGTATATTGTGTGAACGGACAAAATGAATAAAAATTTCTTATATATAATCATATTTCACTCGCGATAGTCAATTTAACATAATCTTTATAGTTAAAATTGAATTAAACTAATAAAGAGTTTTGAAATTAAAATTCATAACGAAAAATATTATAAGGTGCAACTTTTTTCATGTCAATGCTATAAAAATTACATTTAAAAATATTAGTGTAGTTTATTTTTCAAAAAAATGAAATATGATAATTAATTTAAGATTAATATTTAATCAACTATAAATATTTCGAGTCATTTTTTCTATTGCAGATTATTAGTAATTTAAATCACGGAGATAGAGAAAACTTACCTAAAATTTCATCTCCTAAGTAAACGGATACACAACTAGTTATTTGACAGTTTGCTTTGTTTCTACAAAAATAAATAAATTATGTACACTAATATTTAATAGTGTATAAATTTGTTTTATATGATAAACTTAAACTTAAATTGAATTAGAATAATAACTTTTTTAATTACAAATTTATGTAACTTAAAGCTAGTAAAATAATATTCTCTCTGTTTTAAAAAAGAATGACCTAGTTTGAGCTGACATAGAGTTTAAAAAAAT
Source organism: Solanum etuberosum (assembly GCA_029582245.1). Classification (NCBI taxonomy): domain Eukaryota; kingdom Viridiplantae; phylum Streptophyta; class Magnoliopsida; order Solanales; family Solanaceae; genus Solanum; species Solanum etuberosum. Next base: position 24,898 of record JAJONR010005236.1, on the reverse strand, counting down.
AAAAAAAACTTTTTAAACTTGTAATCCTAAATTGAAGTTATATCAAATGTACCAAAATGTCTATTAATCTTTTGATCTTAAACGTGCTATATGAAAAACTAAAATTAAAGTACTATCAAAACATAAAAAAATATTCAATTTAAAATAGATAAAAAAAGAAAATAAGTAATTCTTTTTCAAACAGGTAAGTAAGATTGTGAACTACGATGAAAGGATAAGTATCCCTCTCACGTTTGAGTCAGCCACATTGTTCTCTGTTTTAATTTTTGTTCCAATTCATTTCTAATTAGAAGTAACTAAATTATAAAAAAAAATGAATTTTAATAAAATAATTTATAGTCATGAATCATAAAATTATTATTATTTTTTAAAGCAAAAATGAAGTCAAATTAGATGGGAATTTGGACAAAAAAAAACAAAGGAACAACCAATTGTTCTAGAAAGTGGCAAAGAAGTAGAGTATACTATTTTTTACTAGTTGAGTATATAAATAGAGAGAGAAACGCGTAAAGGCCCTCTTTACTTGTTCCTTTTTCGAATTACAACAGGCTACTTTTTCCGATACTTTCTGTCAACTAATCCCTTTATACTGGTTGCAAAATTGTGGTTTATATAAGTTTTGATTATCGGAGAGAAGAGTATGATGATGCGATCGTGTTGTAGGCCATTGGAGAGGTGTTTTGGGAGAATAAACGGAGATGGCCTTTTATGGCATATGGACTTGAAGCCTCATGCTTCCGGCGACTTCTCTATCGCCGTCGTTCAAGCTAATTCTTCTCTTGAAGACCAAAGTCAAGTATTTACTTCTCCTTCTGCTACCTATGTTGGTGTTTATGATGGACATGGTGGACCTGAAGCCTCCCGTTTTGTCAACAGACACCTCTTTTCCTATTTGCATAGTACGTTGATTTTCTTCTATTTTTACCTGATTTTTCAGTTTTTAGTGCCGTATTCACGCGTTGTTTCTGAAATTTCTGCTTTAAGTTCGTTCGTTTGTTTATACAAACCCCTCTTCTCTTATTTGCATAGTGCCTAGTCATTTTTCAGTTTTTCCTGTTGTATACTTTTGTGGGTCACGATTTGTTTCTGCAATTTTCGCTCAAGGATCGTTTTCTGTTCATAATTTTTATGAGGGATTTGGTTTTGAATTTGTAGAGTTTTCGAAAGAGCACGGGGGTTTGTCGTCTGATGTTATAAAGAGGGCATTTCATGCTACAGAAGAGGATTTTATTCAATTGGTGAAGAGATCATTACCTGTAATGCCAAAAATTGTTTCTGTTGGATCATGTTGTTTGGTTGGTGCAATTTCTGAGGGTGAATTGTATGTGGCTAATTTAGGAGATTCTAGGGCAGTTCTAGGACGCAGAGGTTTTGATGCGGAAAAAAATTCTGTGGTTGCAGAAAGGTTATCAACTGATCACAATGTTTCTTGTGAGGAAGTGAGGAAAGAAGTTGAATCACTTCATCCTGATGATCAGGATGTAGTGGTATATATTCGAGGTGTTTGGAGAATTAAAGGCATAATTCAGGTGATCTTTCTTGTTTTTTCAGTTGATGAATACTGAAGTTGTTATATCTGTGTTCTAAATGTGAGAATATGTATTATTTGGAGTAATGTGAAATTTGAACTTTCCAGGTGGGAATGATGTTCTATCTGAATAGTCCAGGTTATACAATTTGCGCTTTTACTTTGCTCGGTGCTGACTTCACGTTGTTCCAACTAATCTAGTAGTACTTATATCTTTTGTAGGCCTCCTTATACAACATTAGTTTCATCTTTATTTTGCACAAATCTTATCTCTAACCTTAGATGGTTGTCCTGTTGGTTTGATGGTGGTTATATTTTACTCTCTTTCAGTCAGGTTCATAATTGCTGAGCCCTGAATTTATGAGATGAGTTGTGTATATTGTATGACTTGGGAAAGTTTAGGCTTCAGAACATAAACTGTGGTAATTATGCTCCATATTATTTTGTGTGCATACTGATAGGAAATTTCTGTTTATCTTTGTCCTACGTGTTCTTAAGGCTTTATATCTTCCTACTCTTCCAGGAATCACACGCTATGCCTCTTGATCCACTGTTTCACGTAGTTCAAGTTAGAGGAAGTCTGTGTTCCCTACATGAGACGCCCATGAAGATTTTATAAAGCAATGAGTCGTGATTTTAAAGGCTCTGGATTCCTGTGATGGTTATCTAACTATTAGACATAGATTCTCTGTATGTTTTCTGCTGATAAAAGCAGGGACATTATTCTAGGAGCGTAACAAGGAATATTTGTAGTCATTTGTCCGTTTTCTCTCCAGTCTTGTGTGGTCTACTGGAGATCTTCAGACGATACTAACTTATACATCTTAATTTGCAGGTCTCAAGATCTATTGGGGACGCCTATTTGAAGAAACCTGAATTTAACAGGGATCCTATCTTCCAACGATATGGGAATCTTGTACCTCTGAAGCGGCCTGTACTGACAGCAGAGCCTTCAATTGTTACAAGAAGTATTAGGCCTCATGACTTATTCCTTATATTTGCTTCTGATGGCCTCTGGGAACAATTAAGTGATCAATTAGCTGTGGAGATAGTATTTAAAAACCCAAGAGCTGTAAGTTCCAATTGTTTCACCCTTGTCTCCTGGTGAACTAATGGAAATGTTTGCATTTATGCATAGTGGTAAAGTCAGAGGTGGTTGGAGCTTATAATCTATGGGTTAAATTGAACTCAGTATTTTTTTATCACGGAACATAATTATATATGTTTTTAACCATTCAACTTTCAATAAATATTAAATTTTGCATCTTTAAGTTCAATTTAGTGCTAAGAAACTTAAAGGTTGAACACGTTGAGTTTATATCATAGATCCGCCTCTGGATCAAAGTGTACATGGCATTAAAAAGTAGTCAGATATTTCAGCCAACTTACTTAGCTATGCTCAGCCATCACTGCAGTCCTGGATGCAAGCTTGAGTATGTGTAACCTGTCATGGATTGAAATTTTGCTACTTTTTCTTTTGTATAGCTCATCCTGTTTTGGTGAACCAGTTCTTTGATTTGTAGAAGTCGTTATGAGATATTCCTGTTATGACTCATCTGTTTATTTGGTTGATGTACTTGCAGGGAATAGCTAAGAGGCTGGTTCGAGCAGCCCTTCAGGAGGCTGCCAAGAAGAGGGAGATGAGGTACAGGGACATACAGAAGATAGAAAAGGGGATTAGGCGCTATTTCCATGATGATATAACAGTTATTGTGATCTATCTTGATCACCAGAAAGAATCCTTCCATTCCAAAGGCACTCTTGGCTCTATCACCGCACCTGTAGACATTTTCTCATTTAATTCAGATGATGCTGAGGAGAACCAAGTGATTGAAGCTTTTTGAACTGCCAGAAACCGCAACAAGAGGGTGGTATATTCAGTATATAATGTTACTGTATAGGGAAATAGTGACAGAAACAAAGTATTACATGGAGAGATACAGGTTTGATGTAGATAAACCGGGGTTATGGGTGGCTGATTGGATGAATCGAGAGCAGAAGTTCAGTTTAGGATCTGACCAAACCCGTTGTTTTGTTCTTTTCAGACGGATTGTACTTTGAGATATTTAGTGCAAAAAAGGACTTGTTATTTTGACCTGACAATTTCTAGGTAGGGAAGTTTTCTGAAAATCCCCAGGTTTTGTTGTATTTTGCATTCTTGCTGTGCAAAGAGTTGAATAATGTGAGAATCAGATTACCTCTCTATCTTGTAGTTACAGTGATGTGGTCTCTTTATTCATAAATTTACACTAATCTAAAACTCATTGGGGATCCTTCAAAAAAAGTTATCCATAATCTAACACTTACCCTGCGTTGATATAATGCAATGTAAAAAAATAGGTATAATACATGAACATGACCCTTAACTTGATTTCGGTGGACAACTATGCCCTCTAACTTTGAGTGTGCACAAGTAGACACTTAAACTTGTATAAAATTGAACAAGTAGACACACGTGTTCTATATGGCATAATACACGTAGGACGTGACGTAGAACACAAATTTGCCATGTAGGACAAATGTGTTCATTTGCTCAATTTTATACAAGTATAAGTGTCTATATGTGAACACACAAAGTTAAATGTCATAGTTGTCAGTTGACGCCAAGTTAAGGCTCATATTAATGGCAATGCACTTGCACAATGAATTGAAAGGTTAACAAAATCTCAATTAAACAGAAGATAGATCATTAACAAGTTTGCATTTTGGTACAACAAATGTCATAATTTAACTAAGAGCTTAGTCAAACCTAGCCACTAAGTATCAAACCTTGCCCTATCCCAAGCAAACTCCAAAGTAACAAGGATCTCCTAGATTGTAAAAGAACTTCTATATACATCAATTAGCACACTATTCGTATTTTCGCAGTGTACGTGTATATAGCATGGAAAAAAGGAAGAGAATACAACAAAACGGTATTTCTACTAAACTATAATCCATAAAAATAAAAACTCATTTCTTCATCAATCTCGCTGATAATCTAGTCTCTTCTTCCTTAGAAACGTGAGGATTAAGCTTACGGAGGTTGTTAATAAAAGCCAGAGCTTCATCTCTCCGGTTGAGTTTACAATATGAGTCTATAATGGAGTTATATGTGCTATCATTCGGCTTACAACCTTGTTTGATCATGTAACGAACCACTTCAATGGCATCAATAAACATTGCATCAGCTGCATACCTTGAAACAAAGGTATTATATGTGATCACATCAGGAACAATTCCAGATTCCTTCATTTCTGTAAAGATTCGTGAGGCATCTCTCATCCGCCCATTTCTACAATAAGCATAGATTACTGTGTTGTACGAAATAACATCAGGCCGGACTCCTTTTGCTATAATTTCCATTAGCAGTTGCTCTGATTTCTCGTAATTGCTAGACCGGCTGTACATATACATCAAACTATTATATGTAGTCACGCTAGGAGTGAAACCAGTATCATTCATGAAGTTCATGATCTCAGCTGCCTTTGTAACCATTTGCTTCCGACCATATATGGAAAGCATGGCATTTAAGGTGGTTATGTCTGGCGAGAAACCTCTACTTCGTAACTCAAAAAAAGCTCGTTCAGTCTCCACTAAAAGATCGCTTTTGCTATAAACTAATACAAGGGTCTTCAGAAGCACAACATGAGGTTGGATTACAGAAGAGTATATCTCTTCTGCAAGAGAATGAATCCTGTCAATCTCTTTCCCATTAGCATACGCATGAAGTAAGGAACTGTGCGTTAGCTCATTGGGTTTACAACGACCATCTTTCATTTCTGCAAGTACTTTTTCAGACTGTTCCCATAGCCCTCCCCGAGCCAATGCTGCTAGAACAGCATTATAGGTGGAGAGATCGGGAGTGACCCCTGCATCTAACATTCTCCTGTAAATGACCATAGCTTGATCAAAAGCTCCACAACGACTGTAAGCACCAATTAAGGTGTTGAAGGTGTCCCGCTCAGCTACAAACCCTGCTCGCTTCATTTCTCTGAACACTCCAGTGACTTCTGAATCCATTCCATTCTGTCCAAATACGGCTAGGAGCGTATTCCAAGTGACAATGTCTGGGGAACAACCAAACGTCCTGATATCATCTAAAACCTTCATCATTTCAGTGAATTTTCCCCTGTTTCCATACATCTTAATAAGAGCATTGAAAGTGCAGATGTTTGGTTTACACCCTGCACTTGTCATCTCCTCAAATATTCTCATTGCAGATTCATCCTTCCCAGCCTTCTCAAATCCGGAGAATAAGGTGGTATATGTAAAGACATCAGGCTTAATCCCTTTATCTATCATCTTGGCTTCCAGCTCCATTGCTTCCTCCATCAGACCATCCCTAGCATAAGCAGATACCAAAGAATTGTAAGTCACAATGCTGGGCGTAAACCCATTCACCTCCATCTCTCGTAAAACCTCCATGGCTTCTTTTGGCCGCCTAGACCTCCCATACACATCTAACAACGCATTGTATGTAACCTTATCAGGCAGAAAACCTCCTAGTTTCATCTCCTCAAAAATCTGCCTAGCTTCCTCATACAATGATCCCCGACGACAACAAGTAATAAGAGTATTATAGGTATAAGCATCAGGAACAACTCCAGAGTTCTTCATACCTTCAAACACAGCTGAAATCCTACTCCAAGGCATCCCCATTTTTCCATAAACATTCAAAATCACATTGTAAGTGATTAAAGTAGGTTGGCACCCTTCCTCCTCCATTTTCTTGTAAACCATGACCGCGTCCCTGTACCTCCCATTGCGCGCAAATGCAGTTATTAAAGAAGTATATGCATAAACATCAATACCAAAACCATCTTTATGCAAATTGAGTAGCAAAGATGAAGCCACCGAATGCCGCCCCTCTTTGCCAAGCATACTTATAACCACAGCAATAACCGACCCATTTAACAAAACCCCAGAATTAGGTCGATTCCTCACCCATTCAAACACATTCAGCGCCAAGTCAATTTTTTTATAATACCCTAAACCCTTGATAATACCCAAAATATCAAAACTCAAAGACTCTGTATCCAATTCAGAACCTTCTAAACGATGCACAGTATACAAACTAAGCAAAATTTGATGAATATTTTCGCTTTGGAATTCCGGACCGATAAGGGTTTTAAGAATTTTCTCACCTTGAGGGGAAAGTCGATGAGGATTCCATGGTTTGCCTCTGTTGGAATCATTGTCCTTGCCAATAATACGCCGTCGTGTTCTGGGGATTGGAGAAGGGAAATTAATGGATTGAGGAATTTGAGGTGATTGTGTGGAAGTAGAAGGGAAGTTAGGAGAAGTGTTGGGATTTTGATGGTGAAAGAGGTCGTTTAAGAATGGAGCTAAAGGTTGATTGGACGAAACAGTGAAGTCTTGAAAGATGGATTTTGAAGGTGGAGGATTTGGTAGTAGAAGAGGAAGACCTAATTTGTCCGCCATTAACACAGTCTCAGAGCTTCTGCAATAACAAAAAAACTCCTATCTTGTTTGAATTTGGTAATACTACTTTATTAGACTTTCCATGGTGGCCAGTTATTTTGAGTTCCAAAGATATTTTCTTATTTATTAATTAATTAATGAGTATACTTTTTTATTTTTGGTAATTTTCAACTCAACCTACGAGCTCCTCGATTTTTGATTTATTACTGAATTTTCAATTATTGATTCTTAATCTATTAATCTGATTTCAACATACTTTTTTATTTTTGGTAAAACTCCCGCTCCCATGCAACCACTTGTCGATGAGCTTGACCTAGAAGATTATTAGTACTGCAAGTAAAGTGAATGGACTGATAATTTCACAAACTTCAAACATAGAAATAATATACTGGATATTGTCATACATATGCAAGGGAAAAAAACCCTAATATTCAGTACATTTGACCATATCAGAGTTCAGTACTGAAATTTGTTCTAAATATGCCCCGAACGTAGCATACTGTAAAGCTGCAATATGTAAAACCATCACATGTAGATCTGAATACCAAAATCAAAACTTTCACAAAAGAGTGATCTTCATAGCACAAGGCTCCTTCAGAAACGTTTCGATAACTAAACTAATAAAGAAGCACTGTTCCTAGTAGATACCATCACCCAACCTAGAGCCTAATTTACAAAAAGGAGTTCTCCTTTTAAGCTTTCCTTCATAGATCATTTAAGAAAGTGAGGACTAATCAATCCAGCAATCTCAAGGAACCCAACACGTTCCTTTCCTCCAAAAATTGTCTTCAACTTCTCATCACAAATTATGACCTTCTTGTTTTGAGGATCCTACAAAAGTAACATATCGTTAAGTATCAAACCAACTATAGATAGATAGATGTTAACCACATAATAAAATAATGAGTAGGATAGCGCAAACTAGGGTGTCAAAAATGAACCCAAACATAGGTAACCCGCCCAGAATTTTAAGGGTTGGGCTCAAGATAATTTGAATTGGGTTCAATCTCAACCCATTTTAAAAGAATCCTCAATTGAGCCCAATTCAATCTCCAATTTCAACCCGTTTTAAAAACTCTTTATTAAGATATGCTTCTATTGAAGGTATGAATTATTATCTATTTAATATCTTTTAGGATTTATCTATCAATATGTTACTTTTTTTTAAAAATATTCTTGAGTTGAAATTCAAATTATGATTATAAAAGTTAAATATCACTATGTTAAAATTATTGAGATTAAGCGGGTCAAATTGGGCGGGTCAAGACCCAACCCGTGTTTTAGCCCATTTGAGCCCAAAATAAACTTAGGCGGGTCAAGACCCAACCCGATTTTTATTTCAACCCATTTTAATATCTCCAATTTCAACCCAACCCACCCATTTTACACCCCTAGCGCAAACTACAAATAACAGTTAATGCACTTCGAAAGAGTTGGCAGTACAAACAGTAGAGATCACTAGCAGAAAGCATTGCCTGCTTTCCATTGACCTTCTCAGGTAAATGAAAGAGATTACCAGTCAGCTTATGCATCAACAAATAGAAAGCTCTAATCAGAAAATATATCACCAAACTAAATTATCACAAGTTCTCAATCTTCACCACATTATACATCCTGAATCGAGTTTGACAAACCAAAGAGGAAACCAAATGCCATAAAGCTTGCAGATAGAGTGAAAATCTTCAGTCTAAAGTTAGGTTTATGCCGCACGAAAAGGATATTGCATCTAGGTTTCACCGGGGTTGGTTTCAAAGAGGAGTGATAATCAATTCACAGCTCGAAAACATAGATCATTAGCTTGCTACTTTTTGAGCAGTACGGAATACCATGAAAGAGTTCAATGGCATCATGCACAGTTCTTAGTTTGGCTGTCATCAAATGCATAATAAAATGCAGAAACCATGACAATGATTTAGATGCATCAGAAGTCAAAACCATACTTATATCGAAAAAACAATACATAGACCAAGTAAGACTTCTCAATGGAACTACAGAACAATCTAGTTGTCTTAATCTCCACCTTTTCATTTCACAAGCATTTCTTGCAAAACACCAAACAAATAGAAACTCAAGGTATTGCACTTTTTACAGATTTACACTTTTGCATCCGCAAACTAGTTTTGATGCCAGCAAGAATCTGGTGACCAATTCTTAACAAAAAAATAGAAAGAGTGAAAAGCGATAAACTGAATTCTCAACAACCACAAAAGAGGACATAGATTTATGTTGAATGTTAAGAGACTATAACATTGCCAAAATGATAACAAAGTGAGTGAAATGGAAGTACTCCAATTCAACATAGAAGTGCAAATAAAAAATAGGATTCTAGCATATAAGATATAGCCAACCAATATAACCTTCAAAAACATTCGTTACAAGCTTCAGCATAACCAAAAAAACACTGTAAGATCCATGTATGCATATCACCGAAGGTTCAACATAAAGATATACTAGTATATTACAACACATCTAATTACTAAGAAAGTGCAAGTGGTAACTCCATATTTTAGCCAACCAAACCAATCATAAAACAAATATTACTACAACATAACACAGAAAAATACCAATGAATAAATAACTTAAATCCCTTAATCAGAAAGAAACAACACTCAACTCTTCAGCTATTGACAAGTTAGCATAACCAAACTAACAGGAGCTAACCCACCTAAAACACAAAAATATATAAACAAGCCACCTTAGCCAAAATCAAGTAACACTATTAAATAGGAAATATCCCCAATAACGCCATAAACCACAATAACATATTGGTTAGTTCATAGGGATAGTTGGTGGAGCGTAAACGGGGTATACCTGAAGGTCGTTCGCTTTGATGTGTGCCCAAATCAACTTGAGGGCTTGAGTTCGAGGAACCTCAGACATTCCACCAAGGAAAGCTTGCATTTCCGGCGACACTCTACGAGGCTTCATAATCCCCCTAGGTTCACGCTTCTTCGGCTCAGCAGCCGGCTTAGAAGCTGTCGCGAAAGTGACCGTCCGCACAGTGCGCAAGATAGTATGATGAGCCGCAAGCGGAGACGCGAGCCTAACGGAGGAGAAGGAAGCTGACTTCGCAAACGACACCGTCTCGCCGGTTGAGAATACCGAGAATAACCCCAAGGACACCGCCATTATCTTCTTTCTGTAGCTTTTGGTGTTTTTGAATTTGCAGAGATAAGTGTGGCGAAGGGTTTTTTCTGTCCGTAAAATTCAGGGTAACCGCGCCTTTTGGACTTTCTGATTTATTGACCATATTACCCTTTTATCTACATAATTTGGGCCGCTAATGGGCTGGTTATCCATAGCTACCCATATAATAGCCGACGATAATACCCGTTTCTTAAATGATTTGCACCGAGATAGCATTCTTGCATGTGCTATTTGAGTATTCTCTTCGTTTTAATTTATGTAACATAGTTTAAATTAGACATGAAATTTAAAATGTATTAAAAAGAGTCGCAATGTGAATTAGTAAATATATGAAGAAGTGAAGAAAGTTCAACATCTGTTATATAAATATATATGGTTCATTCATACAAAATTGATACAACACTCATGAGCAAGATTCAAAGCACAATTATATATAAAAAAAGTTTTAAAAAATGTATGTTATATTTGGTTAACGGTCAACTTCTGCTATATTTGAATTATAGGTCTTATTTTATGTATTTTTTTAGGATTTGCTAGAAAGAAAATAAGGAAAATGACAAGGCAACGGTAAAGGAAGATACATTTTTAATGTCATGTCAAATCATTACTAGTGTACAGGTGTAAGGAATTAAGAGTAATAGACACAATTCCTTTTACTCTACGCGATTAGGGCCTAATCAAAGGGACCACCCAATTTCCCCTTGCTAGCTGTTCCATTATGCATACACAAAAATCATTTGTGGGTAGGTAACTTGTCTTTTCAACATTTCAATTACTAAAAATTAATTATAAAGTTGAACTTAATTATGGTCAGATCAGCTTATTTGTGTGTTCTTTTCCCCTACTGTTCTCTTTAGCGGAAAGAGTGGAAACTGGATTGCAATGCAAGCAAAAAAGGTTTGCGTTGCATGATGTTTGTTTGAAGAGAAAAAATTCAGAAATAGTAAATATATTAGACATAATAAGGCTTTTTAACTATAGTTTTGATAATTGCACTCCATAGCGATACATCAGTTTGCTATATATGAAGGCTGTGGTTTGTATATATCTGTCAGTTTGTATATTTCGTTTGCAGATATACAAATAGGGTAAGTATAATATTTATACATTTAAGAATTTTTTCAGAACTCCAGTTGTATATTTCGCTTGTCAATATACAAATAGGATAATTATTATGAAATTTTTATAAGTCGTATACAAATAGCTAGAGTAAGCATATACAAAATTATAGATTTATATAATCAAAAACTGAATTATACAAATTCTGAATTTTTTCAAATCAGAGGAATAACAAAAATTGAGAAAATTGTAGCAGCAAATTACATTTTTTTTTAAAACTATAGCTATAATACCTAATATAGGCTAAATGTTTGTTCTTTTGCATAATTTTCTCTTGTTTGAATACCAGTTACCCCTAATTAAGTGATTAGGCCCACCATCATTTTGGTTTTTTAGCACTTTGTATTTCATCAATCATGCCAATCTCTCCTCTAGCACAACGGCCAAGCCATTGTAAGAAAATATCATTGAAGTATAGTTTTCAATTAAAAGAATAGTTTATCAAACTAGAATAACTCAAATAATTATTTAAGAACGACATCAAACAATTCATCACCCATGCATAGTATCTTTAGAACCGGACACCCGGAGCATGCATACAATACAATACAACATAAAATAGGGGCTCAACATTAGGTAAATCATGAATTGAAACGATCATGATACTATTATAAGAAATTGATACTTAGTTTAACACAACTACAAATCATAAATTTTACATTATAATGGTCAATCATTTGTAGTTATGCCTTGAGGTAATTTAATAGTGTAAAAAAAATTAATCCTTTTCTAATGCCAACTATATTAATATTAATTGAGAAACTTTAATAACTCAATGAGTTGATTACCTGAAGTTTTATTTCCCAAATTATAATACTCTACCCATTTTCCTTTCCCCTACCCCAATTTAAAGTTAAAAAAATATTGATGTTAATTAAACTAAAAAAACAGTAAAAACCCTAGAGGTTTTCAGTAACGTAAGACAACAACAGAACATCATTGGATTGGTACCTTTTTATTTATGATAGTAGTAATGGAGATCACGTGAGAATAACCCAAGTAAACGCCAAACAGGATCTGTTTGGTAGTCACAACTAAGCAGCCACCTTTCTACTTTCCTTTTCCTCTTTTCTACTCTTCTCCCAAACAAACCCCTATATATATATTTCCCTCTTCCTCCCTCTTTCATTCATATAGCCACACACTACGAAACTTCTCTCTTGTAAGAAATTAAAAAAAAAATTGTGTGCAAAATACATTGTGATAAACATGGATCGGAAAAATGCTCTTTGGATCGGGTTTCTCTGCATTATCGTCGCCGGTGTAGGGGGTCAAGCTCCTGCCACGTCACCCACTACCAGTCCCGCACCGCCAACATCCACTACCCCTGCACCTACCGGTTCTCCCCCTCCTGCAGTAAGTTCACCTCCTCCATCTGTATCTTCTCCACCTCCTGCAGTAAGTTCACCTCCTCCATCTGTATCTTCTCCACCGGCTACTTCACCACTACCTGCCGCTTCTCCTCCTCCACCACCAGCTACTCCTCCACCAGTGAGTACTCCACCTCCTTCTCCTCCTCCACCGGCAGCGGCACCTGCACCGGTCGCAACTCCACCTGCTTCAGCTCCGGCTCCTGCTCCGACGACAAAGGTAGCTACATCTCCGGCACCTTCGCCGGCGGGATTGTTGAGTCCTCCAGCACCACCTCTGGGTGCTCCGTCACCGAGTGGTTTCTCAGGTTTATCTCCTGCTCCATCAGCCCCTGATCAGGTACTAATTAATTTGCTCAAATCTCAGTTTCATTTTCTGATTCCATAACCATACCATTATGGATTTAATGATACATTTTCATTTGCTACTAGGAGAAAGGTCCCCTAGTAATTTTTGTTACGATATGCTTCAATTTTTGTTAAAATCTGAATCCATATTGCATATTGTTCAAAATTTGTCTATTTAATTCTATGATAGTCTGCTATACTTCAATTATGAGATTTCAGTTTGTTGATGTGAAGACATAATTTTAACATTACGATTAATTCAACATTGAAAAACTTGCAAGTTGAATTCATTTAATTTTAATTTTGAATTAGTCTCTAGTTACTACCTTACGTCGATTTTATGTGACAAATTTGAATATGAGTGTCAAAATTAGGAATATTCAGAACATACATTTTGTAAGAAGTGGGTATTTACGTTGTTTTTTCTTTTTTTTGTATTGATATGAAGCGCATGATAGTCAAAGTTAGCATAGGAATCGTAACATGAGCCAGTTTCTCGTTAATTGTGTCTATGGTGAAGGCCTAATGTGGGGTGTTGAGCCTAGCTAGTGCCTAGTGGGGACATGATCAGGTGTGATCGAGTGCATGCAAGCTTTAGTCTGTGATTAGTCATTACTATAATTTATGATTATTCACTGGGACATACCACGTGCTTTCTGTTTGACCATAATGACTCTGCCTCTACCTAAAAATTGTATTCCATTAACAGTTTCTTTTTTTTTTTATCTATTTTGACTTGGACACGATATTTCTGAAAAATAGAATAGATTTTAAAATTTTGTGAAGTTTGATAAATTATATTTTAATCTTTTAATTTCCTAGTCGTAAATATTTTATTGATAGTTATAATGATAAAGTTGTCGTATAAAAAAGGTAGACTTTGATAATTCCAAATGTTTTATGTTGCTGTAATATAAATCAAAATGGAGAATAATAATTTTCCACAATTTAATGTAATTATTGAAATTATTTCGATGTGGATGTACATCTTTTTTGATGTATAGTATTTTTGTAGAACAAATAATTGAAGAGACAGCAAAAGAATAATGGTGGGTAACAAAAGTCTATAGAGATGGAATATAGAGCCACATTATTGAACCCCAAATATCCCCTATTTTGAATTTGTTTGGATTCTTATGCATGTGCTAACATTTCATGTCTCACTAAAAACTCAAACTAACACAGCATATTAATTATCAGATTAAATCTTATGGTGCTTGAAAGGGTTTAATTTACATTTATTTGGATTCTTATGCATGTGCCAACCTTTTTATATATGTCTCACAATAATTAAACTCAAAACTCTATATAGATTAATTAAATTGTTTATACTAGCTACATATGTTGATATTTTTATGCATGTTTATTGTGCAGAGTGGAGTGGAGGGCAATATGAGATTTTCAAAGATGATTATGGGAAGTTTGGTGTTTGGATGGGGTATCCTCTACTTGCTGATTTAGAAATCTCTATGTGATTTTGTGCTAAATTTGCTTTTGCCACTATATTTTATATTAATATGAAATGCCATCACTTTAGCTTATTAGTAGGATGATGATGGCTTTATTTTTCCCACATGTACTTGGATTATATATTCACTTGGATTCGTTTTGGAGGTTTCTTGTTGAAGGGAATTTATTTTTGTTTTGGGACTTAAAACTACTACACTATTAGCTAGCTCATCCATTTATATTATCACCTTCTATACATTTATATTTTCTAATATTATTTGTTGTTATCAATTTTATAAAAAAGTTATATGATGTAGCTGATTGAATGTTTACTTTAAACCGGCAATTTATAAAACCTGACACACAAATTAATGCAAAAAAGAAGCGTGTTGCAATAAGAATGGTGGAATAATGAATACCGCTATAAATTATGGTGTAGTAGTGGAACTATTTTACAATTAACTTAAGGGGTATGAGGGATAAGATTTAATAGTCCTGAGATAATATTTTAGTTTTTTTGTTTGGTTGTCATGTTTGGAATAACTCATCCCACTATTTATACCTTAGTGATGTGATAAGTTATCTTATATACATAGTGAGATAAGTTATCTCAGAATAACTAATCTCAAGATAATTAATCCTGGAATAACATGTTACCTTATGTTCAAACTTCGGTATGATTATAATTCTGTTGGAACCTCCGAATGGGCTTACAATGGATTTGACTCATCTCCATTACACCTGATACTCATTAATTTCATCGGTAAACGTCCCTAGCCCCTCCCCTTCCCTAAATCAGTATAAATAAGAAAAACGTTTTGTGATCGTAAATTTTAGAAAATAGATTTTAAAATTAGTCTGAAAATTGAATTAAAGAACATGAGGGAAGTAACACTTGGAAGTGAAATAATAGTTATAATTTTTAATTGACGTATAAAAAGTAAACTAGAGTATTGAGATTATCCGTGAAAGTACATCCATTCTCTTCTATTTAATTTAATTTAATTTAGCTAAGATGTAGAATATATGAAAGAAAAAAAATGGGGAAAAGTATCGTGATAATAATATAAATTCGATGCTATTAAATAGTTAAATTTTTTGAACATATTAACAAACTTTGAATTTGTTTTATCAATGTAAAATTTATAAACTGAAATTAATGAGTAGTATCAAAATATGTGGGGGCGATTGATATTGCATACTATAATTTAAAAGTGATTTCCAAATTTAATAATAATTTTATCATAGTCAAGAAACTTGTTAAATTACTCTAATCTGGATCTATAAAAATTATATTAGTCAACTGTCATTCATCTAAACATATACTTGAAAAATGTAGAAAAAGTGTAAAGGAAAAGAGTCTAATTCAATTATAATACGTGATTTAAATTTAATAATCTAATATGTATTCCGAACCGCGGGTGGAAAAAAAATTTGAGTAAAGATTACTCCCTTGGACAAGTTTTTATGAGATCAGTTTGTACAGAACATACTTTTTGATATTGCCGGCTCTGCAAAGGGTAAAGTTCATTTCACTCCAAAGTAAAAACTCTGCAGGTATCTTCATCTTCCACTACAACATACTTCTTGTTCAACCAATTAACTTGGTTGCGAATTAGTTAAATTTGAAAATGAAGTCTTAAATTCACAAATAAAATAGCTGTTATTAAATATTTCTCTACGTTTCAATTTAGGTGACACATTTTGAATTTCGAGATTCAAACAAATCTATCTTTGACCATAAATTTTCATGTATCTTTTAAATATTTTGAAATTTCAATTATTGTGACTTATATTACTTTTTATTCAGATATATATATATAAATTTTATTTTAAAAAATAAAAATTTCATGTACAATATCTCGATTAAATTTAAAATGTTTGACTCTTGCGCAACGAATTATGGATCGTACACTTATACAATTTCGATTTCTAATAATGCCCGTAGGCAATTTTTGTGTCGGTTAATTTGTCGGTTTCACTTCAATTTAAGCTGCAAATGCTATCTTCTCAATTATTGGTTTGATGACCTTATTACAAGTTTAGTGGTTTTAATTTTAGCGTTTGGTTTCAAATAAATATTAATTGCATATGACTTTAATCTGAAATCTCTACCAACATCTATGAAAATATTCTTATGTACAAACCTAAACTTCTGCTAAAATGAACACGTTTTTATATTGTTAACATATTAATAATTAATATCATTCTAATTAAATAAAAATATTAGTAAGAAAACTAAACAACTAATGAGTAACAATACAACTAAGAAAATATTAACTTAGCTTTGTTTCAACCTCACAATAAAATACAAATAGTTTCTTAAAAATTATTCTATCTATTATACGTAAACTTTGTGTTTGAACCTCTTTTATTAATTTTAGTAACCGTAACTTATTTTATACGAGTGAATTTTAGGTTTACCAAACATAAAAATCATATTTGTATGTTATAACTATAGTTTGCATAATTGCGCTCCATAGCAAACTTTATGTTTGCTATGGAGCATCAGATTTGTATAAATCGCTGGCAGGCCTTTCTCGTTTGTATAAAAGCGCATCGATTATATATATATATCGGTTAGATAATTGTATATATGTAACTACTATGTATATATGTATCAATGATTGTGTTTGTATATCTGCATAAAATTTGAATTTGTATACAATTGAATCGAAATAAAACATTTGTATAACAAAACTCTCTCTCGCTTTATACAACACAAATTATATATTGTAATTTGTATAATTTGTGTTTGTATAAAGCGAGAAAGAGAGAAAGGCAAAAGAGAATAGGTAGGGGAAGATGTGTATCTGTATAATTATAAGTGTATAGGACGAAGATATATGTATTTGTATTTATATATACAGTTTCCTCTCGCTTTATACAAACATAAATGCAATTTATACATTTGTGTTTGTATAAATTGAGAGTGGCGGGGGAGAGTGGCGAGCGAGATTCTCTGGGGAGAGAAGCGAATGACAAGTGTTTGCTACGGATTACAATTAAATGAAACTGTGGTTATAGCATTTGATTTGAATTAATAGTTTGCTATCTTATACAATTTTTCCATTTATTTATATTTTCTAATTATTCATTTATTGGGCCTACGGAGCGGCCCATCTCTGCATCGTTCATGTGTCATAAACCATTGGTCTTACTAGTATCGGACTCAAAAGATAGTATTTAGCCCAACCCTATCAAATCATATTTTGAGATGGGCCGGCCCAAAATCTGTACCTATTCTTTCTAGCCCAAAACAATTCATCCGTCTAGCCATAACCGGCTGTAGCAGTTGTTGATATATACTCAATTCATAATAAGTTATACACAAGTTATATCTTATCATATGAGCCTAAAATTTATTTTTAAAAAATATAGATTTAGAGTTATTTTATCGTAGGCCTTGTTGGGCTTCTATGTACCGTTAAAATTAAAAAATATAGGGAAAATTTTCATATTTAATAGGATCTCTTAGCCACAATTTTAATATTTATTTAAAATGTCAATATTTTAGTTTGTTATGTATCTGATTTATGTATTTTTTTTTATTTGTTTGATTTGAAAGAATACAATTATTTAATAACAGAAAGAAGAAAATCTGGAGAGAGAATATTTAAAAAAGGAATCTATCACTTAAAATTCTCATTAGTTACAATTTCAAAAGAATCTCCTTTATCATTCGATTGGATCAACAATTTCAATCTCCATTTTTCTCCCTTATCAAGATCTTAATCATGGATGGTGAAATTAAGAACATCAAGAAGTGGAACATATTGCCAAATATATTTTTCTTTTATTTGTATTAGAAAAATATTACTAATTGTATCCCAATATAATCTAATCATTACATATAAATATGATTTATGAAAGGATACAAGATTCTGGAAAAAAAAATGGCATACATGGTGGAAATAATACAATCTGTTGAGGAAGATACAATATTCTAAAAAAAAATAATACAAATTGACTGTGAAAGAAATAGTGATACAAGATTCTGAAAAAAAAAATAGCATATGTAGTGGAAATAATACAATATGTTGAGGAAGGATACAATATTCTAAAAAAATATACATTGATTGTGAAAAAAAGGATACATCTATGCTAAAGAAACACAAATCAGTTTGGCATACCTATTGAAATGACTACAAACTAAAAAAGAAATACAATATTTTTAATAAAAATACAACTGTTGAGTAAAAGAAAAACAATTGATAAACAAAAATTAATATGAATACAATTTTGGTATGAATACAATTTTTGCAATTTTCTTCTCTGACTCTCTTTCTTCTTCTTCGTTTACTATGTTCCCTTTTTTTGATTTTTTTTTCACCAAACCCAAATCTGAATCTGTATTCACTTGTCCATTAGTGACCCTATAAGTAAAATTTGAAATTATTAAATATGAATGTATAAAAAATCAAACAATATATAATGTATGAATGTCAATGTAGATTACTATAATCTACTGAATCTCAAATATGAAAAAAAAAATCACAAAAAAAATCGAATAATAGTGTTTAAAAGATGAAAAATCTAAAATACATAAAAGAGGGAAATCTCACAAAATACTTGGTGAATATGAAAACAAACTCATAAAAAAATCGAATAATACTGTTTAAAAGACGAAAAATCCGAAATACAAAATATTTGGTGAATATGAAAACAAAATCACAAGAAATCTCACAAAATACTTGTTGATTTCGAATTTACCTTTATCAATGAGTGAAAATCTTTTGAATTAATTGCGAAATTTCTCGAAAAAAGTGTAGGAAATTCAAAGAGTTGGCTTTTTTTGAATAAGAAAAGGAGATAACAATGATGAAAAAGAAAAGAGAGAGAAAAAAGTGATTTGAGGTAAAACCTGAAAAGAGGATAAGTGGGTAATTGGAGTATTTTTTAAGAAAATTTTACCGTATAATGGAGTAAAAATGGCTTGATTTGAGAAATAAAAGAAAAGAAGATTAGTTATATTATGATACAATTTATTTTCTAAAATATTGACATTTTTAATAATTATTTTAAAATATAAATATTTTTAATAATTATGTTAAGGTTTGTGACTAGTTTGCTAATTTTCCCTATTCCAAAAATATAAAGTATTAACTTCATGTTTCACGATATATATCTCAATTTCTTAAACAATTGGGCATCCGTTATACCAAAAATATTGAGTATCTTTTAAAACTCTCACAAATTGAAAATTTTGAAGCTTCATTCAAGTAAGCAAATTGAAAATTTATAGAAAAACCTTTGTAAGCAACTTTACTTTATTCAGCCCATTTTGGAGTCCACTAAGCTAAGAACCGTTCAAAATGCATTTTAGTCTTTTAAAAGCCCTCTTAGATCATCTCCAACCCCACTCTATTCTACTCTTCATTATCTATATTTGGAGAATAAAATAGAGATATAGGTCTCCAACCACTCTCTAAAAAGCTCTCTATTCTCTATTTCACTTTTTTATTATTTTAATATTATTTCTACTATTTGTAACTAACATATTATTTTTCATATAAGGCTATTAATTAAATTTCTAATATTCGTAATTCTTTTCAAATATAATACAATATTTTAAAAAATATATTATTTAGTATATACTACTTTCATCTCGAATTAACAATATTTTAAATATTTTTTTTCAATTTTCGTCACTTTAAGAGATAATTTGATATTATTATTGATTTTCACTATGAAGAATGCACAAAATATAAATGATAAAATGAAAATTTTAATTTTAAAATACAATACATGACATAATAATTTGCCTATCTTTTAATACGCTTTGAATGTTGCCTCGTTAAAAACCTTACCAGGAAAACCCAATTGGAATAAAACCATGGTTAAGGAAAAGAGTACAATGCGTATTTTTCTCCCCCTGATAAAAACTTTACTTGATATCTCGGAGACGATGCATTCCAATCTTATATCACAACTTCTCAAATATTGATGTTGGCAATCCTTAGTGAATAAGTTTACAAGATTATCACTTGAATGGGTCTTTGAACGTCTATCTCACCATTTTGTTGAAGATCATGTGTGAAAAAGACTTTTGGTGAAATATGTTTTGTCCGATCTCCTTTGATTGTATCCTCCCTTCAATTGAGCTATATATTATTTTCGTATATGGTGGCTGGAATATCCTTTTCAAAAGAAAATCACATATTTTTTGAATATGATAGATCATGATTCCAACCAAACACACTCCCGACTTAATTCATAGATCAATATTATTTCTGCATGATTTGAAGAAGTGGTTACTAATGCGATTCTTTGAATTTCCAAGATATTGTTGTGTCTCCATATGTAAATAAATAGTCCATTTGCGATCGAGCTTTATGCAGATCAAATAAATATTATGTATCTACATAATCAAATCATTTTTGACTCGGGGATTGATCATTTCAATTTTATTGAAGCTCGTCTTTTCTTCTGAAAGAAAATCACACATCTTCTATGTGTTGAGTCACTTGTTTTGTTAGTTTCTTGTCATAACTTAACGAGGATCTAGATAATTCACCCTACACATAATTTTCAGCTGCTAAACATACCCCATAATGTTAGGAAATCTAACATTTACCCCCAACCTCATTTGTGGATCCATCTTTGTGTGTGGTGGAGCAATAAAATCATATGTGCACACATCAAATTTTTAGATGGAAATTATTTGGTTTCTGACCCTGAACCAATTGTGATGGGAGAACCTTGTTGGCTTGATGCATACATGTTAAATAAACTCATCTCATACCAAATTTTATTTGAGAGATTTGTTCTCATAATCAATGGTCTAACTATAATTGGAGGCAAATAATTTCTGCTAAACCAACCAGTATTATCAACATAATTTTATAGTTTGGAACTGTGCTCTTAATTTAACAATTTGAGCAAACAACCTTACAAAAATCAATTTGTAAGTTGATACAAATGCACATATGACCATATCATAGATGCATCTATTAAATCATAATAGTAAGAGGTCCACATGGCAGGTGAACGGGCCCATATTCACCTTTTTATATGTTTCAAATAATTTCAGGAGATACAATCCTAACCTTAGCTGGTACAATGATCATTTTATCAAGAGAACAAGCAAGACATGAGAATTCTTGAAGAATCTTTTATTTCTTCAACATATAACCACATGAATTCTTAATTCTTTTGCATCACATTTGAACCGAAATGGTCAACCGGTTATGCTAACTAATATTTATTCTAGTAAACTTCTAGTTTACTTTTCCATGTGATTCCATCATCATGCATGTATTTGTATACAACAAACAAGAGAAAGGCGGGTAACCTTTTATGTAAATATTCATAACCCTCTTTGATTGTAGTAATATTCAATTTCTCTGAAACTTAAAATGTTTCTTTTTGAAACTTACTACAACCTCAATATTATGAATAATTTCATTCCTCCGGATATTAACAAATTAGACCTTTCAGAACTCTCAATTAATTTTGTGTACTACCACAAATTTCACAATACCATTCTTATGGTGATCATTTCCTTCAAGGAGAAAATTATTATCCTTGTCATGGTTAAAATTATTACATTCAAGCCTTATTTCTTGACAACCAATGACAAATTTGTGTTACCACACAACAATATTTATTTTGGTCATGACCACAACCTTTATAGAAAAGAATCATTCCTTTCTTTTGTCCTCTAATAGTTCATAATAAAACATACTACAATATTTGTGTAGTACTCAAAGTATATGACCAAAATGACCATTTATGTCAAAATATATATTTTTTTAAATATCTCAAACCTCCCGTAGAGGTGAGATGTGACATTTATCCAACCATACATGAACATGTCCTTATCCATACAAACATAAGTCATATTCTCTTCAAGAAATGACCATAACAATTTATACATGCTCCATAAGTTTTTATTAGTCATACTTTGACATTATCAAATTTATTTGACCCACCTCAACATCACTTTAAAAGTACTAAATGTACTACCACTTTGTATTTCTTTATTTTGATGGAGGATTTACAAAACTTTCAAATTAAGTTGCACCAACCCAATGTGCCCAATAACCTTTCATACCACTTTGATGGCCAAAAATTACCTTCACATTTGAAGGACCATCTTAAGAACCCATAATGTTCTTCCTTTTAATTACCACAATTGACCATTTACATTTTACCACACTCATATTCATACATTTAACCACTTGTCATTTTCAGACATATTATGTCCTGCTACCACATTCACATAAGAGAATGGAGCAAATCAATTGGACAAATTTGATTACATCGTCATTATATGACATTGGGACTTGAACCCAACGTCTTACCCATAAGAAGGCGTTTTAGGTCATTATTTGTTGGGACCCAACCTAACATTTTATTATCATGATGCACCAGGACTCTCACCCGATGTATTACCCTTTTGGTGCGATAGGACTTGAATCCTTCGTCTTACCCTTAATCAAAGACATAATAAGCCAAATATAATAGGACTCACCATTGAGCCTTAAAAAAATATTGTCACTTTTGTGATTAACATGCACGAACAAATATAGAACAAAAAAAACACAATAAAAATATTCTCAACAAAGTATGTACTAATAGCTTAAACTTGTCAAAACAGAGAGTTACATATAGCATTATATTATATTATGTTTGGTGCACAATAATTAAGCTAGTGAATTACCGTTATAAATCAAAGAATCAATTGCACACTAAGAAAATAATAATTCCAATTACACTAAAATAAAACTGCTCACTACCACCACCCCTTTTTCAATTTCCATGTGAATCCAAAATATTTCACACACTAAAGAAAGTTTATATAGTCATAGGTAAAAAAAAATGCACATTAACAATAATATTAATCATTCACCTTGTTCACAAGTAAAATATAAAATAGATTCCACAATAATTTACCTTGTTTCCGAGAGAAAATAAACACAATTATTACATTGCTTCAATCCTGCAATGGTAGAACATTCGTGTTGATAACGTGTTGTAAAACTTAAGAACAAAAAAATAATATAAAGATGAAGACAAGAAGAATATAAGACAAGAGGAACAATATAAGATAACTTTCTTTCTTTCAAGTGTTCACCAAATATTCAACTGTGTACAATATGAACCCTTATGCCTCTATTTATAGTGTAACATAGAGGCATACAAAAGGTTAGTCATAAACATGACATTAACATGAATATAATGGGGGAGGTTATGGAAGTGAAAGGTTACAAAAATAATGGTTATAAAGTTGGAGGTTATGGAGGTTATGGTTATCTTCATAATGGAGGAAAGTAATGGAGATAATGGGTGAAAGTAACTTCTTGGTGTAGTGGACATCCACACTATAATATTTTATAACATAGATCGTTTTCGAATTTAATAATATTCGGAAAAAAGATAGTGTATGAAAATTATATAGGGTAATTATTTTGAAAAAAAGATTTATATTATGAAATAAGAAAATGAAATAGAAATAGAGATAATAATATAATATTGAGGAGAGAGAAGAGGATTATTTTTTAGAGAATAAAATAAAGAATTAAATTGGAGTTGGTTGTCTGAAAAAATAGAAAACTCTATATTTAGAGAGTAAAATAATGTGTAGGGTTGGAAAAACCCAATAATTAGATTTTAATTGTTCTTTGCAGGTCCTGCCACTTCAAAACATCTTAGCATATGGGATGTCTGAAATTTTATATAACTGAAGTTTAATTATTTTGGCGTGAAATTTAAATATTTTTATTTATAGTTCAACAAAAATGACTTAAACTTTGTTAGCATGAGACATTAGACATACTAGCAGTAAATTAAATTTTTCAAAATGTAGTAATTACTTGATTAATGATATGTTCAGAAAAATACACAGTTGACGAGTAAAAATAAAAAGATGGAGCAGTAACACAAACAAAGGACTCGTAAAACTAAAATTTCGATGGGAGTAATATATGATTTTGAGTAGTTATATTTTAATATATTAGTCTAGAGAAGCATTGATACAAATGGACATCTATTTTTCATACCGTGAACAAGTAAAAATAGACTGAGAGAATACTCCTTCAAATTCATTTAACTTATCTCCTTTATTAAAAATAAATATTTCATTTTATTTGTTCATTTTAACAGATTAAGAGAGTTTTATTACTTTGTTTCCATACTATTTTTTGTATTGAATAACTATATGTAATAGTAGTAGCTAAATTTAGAGTTTAAATATATATAAATTTAACTTTTTTAAATACACCTAATTTAAATTTCTTTAAGAGGTGTTTCGAATCAGTATAGTATGAACCAAGTAATTTTTATTAAGATGTGTTTCAAATTAATATAGACCAAATAAAATTTTATAAAAGATGTTTCAGATCGACATGAATCAAGTATTATAAAACGGAAGGAGTAGGAAGGAAACCAAGGTAAGAAATGCACGTGTAGATCTAGGAGACACATGGGGAAACTTAAAGTTTGTTATAAGAATGAGTGAAAATGAATGCTTCTTCCCTTCTTCATTGGGAGGAGTATGGGGGGGGCGGGG
>JAJONR010005235.1:0-77040 GCA_029582245.1 Solanum etuberosum | reverse complement strand
GAGAAGAACAATCTGTCCAAAAATCAGCTCAATCGGACAAGAAACGAAGTGGGAATCGCGATTTGAAAATGGCTGCTAGGGCTGAAAATTGTGTGCGAAAATCTGCACTCTTTTTCTCACTTTTCTCTCTTTTGTGGCTGCTATCTTTTCTGTTTCTCTCTTGTGTTGATTCTGAAAATAAGACTTACAAAGTCTTACATATGTACCATAAGTGTTGGGCTTATGGGCAAGAGTGGGCTAGTCCAAATTGGACTTTTATTTATCCACATAGGAAGGGAAAAAGTCCAAAACCCAACAACCTACTGGACCATGCCCAAAACAGGGCCGGCGGTAGTAGACAATGACTGCAAGATTTGGAGCAATGTACAGAGCGAGCTCTACTTCAATTGTCAATCATGTACGACAGCATTAGTTGACCACATCCAGGAAGATTTGAAGATGTATTCCCTCATCTACTTTGTACTCTTCCTTGTTTTCGAATTTGCTTGTTGTGTTAACAGGAAGAACAAATCAAATGGATATCGAAGACACAAAGTAAACCCTCCATGAGCCATATTGGTTCGTTCCATTTCGCATTTTTCCTAATGATTAATATTTGTTTGTCTCAAGATTGGTTTGGATGGTTGGTATAAAACATTGATATTGTACTCATTGTTTACTATTACCGAGTCTGTTTATTCTTACTTATGTACAGCATTATTAATTTTAAACATATACACATTCTTGAGTCTTGATCAGTTGTGCTTTGCTTGTTTTCCCATAATATAGACTAACAAAAGAAGTTATCTTACCACTAGTATTGGACGTCCCCTGATAAGAAATCTTGCCAAAATCAAGTAGTTGTAGATAATAACAAAAGAAAAGTATAAACGGGAAATCTTCTGTTAGCGCAAGATCATTAGTTAGAATTTAGAAAGGAGAAGATATATTTTGGGAAAGAGAACTTGGTTATGGAAAAGAGAACAAAATTTAAATAGTGACCTCAAGAAGGCCACTGGAAATTCCACTGATCAAGTTATAACAACAATTACAAAAAGTTAGTAATAGCAAATTCAGTTTGCCTTTTCGTTTAAAATACAATCTAACAATGAAGTTTATTGTATCTCACATGTGCATAAATAGAAGATAGAGATTTGAGGCAATGCATGGTTTATTTTGGGGATGGACAACTGAGATGCATAGATAATCGAAGACAAAAAGAAAAATTGAAGAGGAAAAATCAACAGGTAAAAATAATAGAAAGTATGTATTTGTGTATGGGAACTTGATTTTTTAGTGCCAAAAATCGAAGGCGGGACAAAAAAAAGTAGTATTTGAATAGGACTACAAAAATTCATAAATTTTAATTTATTTTGTAATGTTATATTTTTTACGTAACAAATTTGATTCTTGAAGAAGTAGTCTAAGTTGAGTGATTTTGTTAAAAACTTGAAATAAAACAAAGTTAAATCACTTTACTAGATACTCCCTTAATTACTTGTCCACATTTTCTTTTTTAGTTGTCCCTAATTACTTATCTATTATGAAAAATCAAGAAAAGACAAATTTTTTTTTACCTATTATACCCTCAATTAATTACTTGAAAAGGGTAGAACTTCTTGAAAATCTTAAGTTTTTAATTCATCTACTTCATAATTAATAGAGGTAAAATGGTAAACTCACTATGTCAATTATTGTTTTCTTAACCGGTGTGTCAATTCAAAATTGGACAAATAATCAGGGACAGAGGGAGTAATTCTTTATATTTGACTAATCTTTTGAGATATTTACTCTAATTTGTTTTTATTAAAGTATATATAATATTTTATTACCTTTAATTTTGTGTTTGTGGATAGAGGATAAAAAATGATTAATTAATCTGTAACAAAATTTTATAACTAACAAATTGCTACAAATCTATGGTAACGACAAGAGAATTGTAATTAGACATTTTTTTTCACAAGTAAAAATGACTTTATATCTATCTATATATATAATAGAAGAAGTAAAAAGTGACACGTGTCAGCACCACAAAAATTCAAAAAATAATTTAAAATTCTTTTATATATGTTTCTTAAATTAACCAAGAAGAAATAAAAAGAGTAACAAACTAAAAAAATCTTTTAAAAATAAATATTAAAAAATTATATTTTGACCAAAAAAAAAAGACACATGTAATTGTAGTTAATTATTTTAAAATAGTGGGATCAGTTTTAAAAATGAGTAATTTTAATTAATTAAAAATTTATTTAAAATTCGTAATTTTTATTAAAGATAAAAATTAAATAATAAATATTTGAATAATCTATTTTAAAACTAAAAATTTAAAAAAACTTAAATTCATTATTTAAATAAAATGGGAATATAAATAGACAATTTTAGAACTCCCCATTGAATTCTCACTCAAACACAAACTCTAAAAAGAGATTAAGAAAAAAAATTACAATAAAATACACGAATTTTTAAAAATATGAAACTTCACACTAAAAAGATTTACAAAAAAATGTCTAATAGTTAAAATAAAATGAATTGCCATTTTAAAATCGAAACTAAAATTTTAAAAATTATTTTTTATTGAATACTTACTTTAAATTAAGGATAAACTACCTATCTAGACATACTTAACTACCACATATACACATTTTATCTCTATTTTAAAAATATTACATAGAATGCGACTTTTTAAAAAATATACCATATTTAAAAAAAAATTAAATCAGATACACAATCCCTTTAAAAATGGTAATGTATAATTATCTTAAAATTACATCTCCTCGATTAGTGGGACATTAACAATTCAAATTAATTTCTCTTTATTCATTTCAACCGTTTCCCTTCCCCAATCACAAAACAGATTTGTATCTTATTCACACTACCCCACGTATCCCACCATTACCCCTTCTTCTTCCTTAAACCGTTTTCCTCCCCCAATCACAAAAAAAAGTTTGTATCTCATTCCCACTCCTACACTCCCACACGTATCCCACCATTACCCCTTCTTCCTTAACCATTTTTATACACCTTTTGCATGTACTAAATTCATATCCAACTCTACATAATCAGCATTAGTTAAAGTTGCAAAGTAAGATTTTATTTAGTTTTTCCTATTGTATATTTGTTTTCAATCGTATCATGTATCTGATTCGATGCTTTAGATTTTTCTAGCCGATTTATTATAGGGTTTTATATTGTTTGCGTTTGTTATTTCTCCATTCCATTTTAATGGATCATAATTCAAAAAATAGTATGAATATTGTTATGGGTATTGTTTATGAACAATAAATTTCTGATAAAAAGAATTTTTTATTTGATTTTAGTCTTTAGTTCAACAAGATGCTAACCAGATATATGTGTTGGGTTTAGAATCTTTTTTCTCTTCCTATGTGGATAAATAAAAGTCTTATTAAAATAAGCCCACTTTAGCTCATAAGCCTAATATTATGTGGCATATATAAGACTTATTTAGGTCTTATTTTCAGAAACACAAGAGAGAAAAATTAAGAGAAATCCGTTTTAGAGATTGAGAGAAAAATCTCGTTTTGCTTCAGGAAATTTTCTGCTCAGGCAGTCCGCTTCAGACAGAGTTTTCCGTTTTGTTAATCGTTGGATCGTGCTCAAATTTGAACTAGGAGTTCTCAGCATCTGGTTCTTGCAATTCAACGGTGGAGATCGGATTTGGAGGTTTGTAGCTTCTGATTTTGGGGGTGAACAGTAGCTCATTTTTGGGTGAAATCTCTCATTTAATTCTCTAGTTTTGGTGCAATCTTGTTTTGTTGTTGCTCGTTGTTTGGCGCTTGTTTTGTGGCAAATTTTGGAGAACAATTTTGTAAGTCTTGATTTTTATAGTGGAGCTTTTGGTTCTATGGTTTTTTACTCTTCAAATCGAAGTATTTTCCACGTAAATCGTTATGTCTTATGTGATTGACTTATTCTTATCTTGTTGTTTTTGTTTGGTTGATATACTTGTTGTCCATTCTTCGTATTGCTTGATTTGGTTTGTCTTCTCTTGGTTCAAATTGAAATTGAAAGGGAAAGTTAGACTTGGGTATTATTCCGTTGTTATCGTGTAGGGCATTCTTGTTAGTGCCTTGCCTTTCCCAACAACATGTATGGGTCTCTGTTTTTAATATATTGTTATTTTATAACAAAGATTCATGGATATGACATGGAAAATGTTTTATTTTTCAGTGTATATTGTGATTTGTTAAACATTTTCTGATTTGGAAAATTACATATGATGAATATTACCCGAACAGTACTGTTATATTTCAAGTGTCTATTGTATTTTTGAATCTTTTATATGAATTTGGGGTTTGTTAATTATTTATTGATATGACTGTCAGTTGTATCTCAATGTAGTGATTGATACAGTTATATAATCTTCCAATTTCTTAATAATTATACAATATAGAGTAAAAATCTTGTATACTTTTTAAAATACAAACTCGAGATACATAAGGATGCTAACACATAGTATACCATTTTTTGTGTTTTTGTAGGAGTATGAGTTGTTTCTTAAAACCCCCCCGTTCATCCTCTGCGTATTGTTAGTTCTGCAAAGGATGACGTTGTTGAAGACATTAAGAAGATCCTTACTGTTGAACAACTTGACATGTTTTGGGATGTATCTAAGATATTCCAGAATGCTCATTTCAAGCACAATTACATCGTTGCTTGATGACACTTGAAGTTGATCAAGATAATCCTAATGAATTTTGGATATGTGCTAATGGGTCTATCCTTCGTTTCACTATTGCTGAGTTTGCTCTGATCACCGGGCTCAAGTGCACCGGTAATGAAAATGATTTCCAGGTTGATGATAATTCTAATAGTAGGCTGTTAGTCGATTATTTTTATGGTGCTAAAATTGTAAAGAAGGAACACCTTAATAAGTGCTTCAATGATAAGAGATGGGGAAGTAACAATGAAGATGCTGTAAAGATTGCGATATTGTACTTCATATACAATTTTATCTTCTCACAGCAGAATGATTCTATTCCTATAAGAGATTTTGTGATTGTTGATAATGGGACATACAATCAGTTTCCATGGGGAAAGATTTCATTCAATGAATTGATGAGAACAAATTAAATTATACACAGCAATTGTATCGCTATTCGGGAATGCCGTATGCTATACAAGTATGGATTTACGAGTGCTGCATGCAATTCCCCCCCACATTAGCAGTTCGTCATGCTAATATAATTTCCAGAATTCTGAACTGGCGTGTTCTTGATCCAATGCCCAAATTCAACACCATCATGGCACTCAAAAAATAACTGCACACAAAGGCACTCATTTACAATAGTTGAGGCTACCAGATACACTATTAAATATATAAGATACAAACTAATGAAACTTAACATTTTATTGAATTCACTATAATGCTACTCACAACAAACAAAGGATATATGCCCAACTAATCATATATGCTACCCAAATTATCGCTCATTCGAGATACATAATATTTATACGAGATACACAATATAAAATCTCTATACATTTTTCTCATGTATACATATGTACTACATTATTTTCAGGGATAACTATTTAACAAAATTCATTTCTCTTAAACATGAGGTCGTTTAGTTTGTTCGAGGTACACTATAAAATTATAACAACTTTATTTTCATATATCTGCTCAACATTATTATATTAGATACACGCATAATAAGATCCACATGATTTAAACTTCATTACTTTTGAACATTAGATCGTTACTTTAAATAATGTGGTATAAATTATTTGTCCGAGATACACAGTATAAATTATGACTCTTACACATATTCCCAGATACACAAAAACGATACAGCCACTAATACAACAAACATGACTAACCTCTTTTTGTCGGATCTTGCAACCTTGTATTGGAATCGATTGTTTATGGCATATTTTTGCATAACAGCCACAATAGTCTTCTTGTCCTTATACAATTGCTTGACTTGAACAAATTGGTGACCACATGATCTGAATTCATATCCAAAATAAATAACGCATCTACACTACGATTCTCTGGGAGAACTACGGCAGATACATTCATGTCGTCACCTCCAACTTGAACAATTGATGTATCTGGCTCAAACGCAATTTCACCATTAATGCCACATCCAAAATTGTGATCTTTTGTTGTTATGCACAATGGATACATTCCGCAATTTGTTTGACGTCTTTTCAATTCCATAAAAAACCTCATGCCAATCTCGTTCGGATTTCAATTGGAGCTAGATTGCCTTCCATCGTGTATCTTATCTCCATTTTTTTCGAGTACAATCGATTCCTAATTGTGCTGAAATACCATCCACTAGATCGTTGTAGTTTGCATTATCTCTCAAAAGTATTCCATCAATTCTATAATTTTCATATTCGATTTTAGATACCCATGAACCGGAATACCTCAACAATATTATGATATTCGACATGATCAAAAGAAATTTTGAAAATTTAAAGATTCAAAAGAATGATAATTTGATGAAGAAGATGAAGTTCATAAAATAATTTGATGATATAAATGTTGATGATGAAATGGAGCCATGAATTACGTTATGGTTGTTATATCTCCCATAACTTACTCCTTCAATTAAGGGATTAAACTAAAACAATTAATTCAAATTAAAACTAACGGGATTCCTAGTAATTGGGATGTAAAGTAGTGAGATTTATGTAGTTTATCTTAAATTAATGTGGTATAACCATTTTACAAATTTTAATACTTATGTAAAGATAAAATTAAAAATCAAATATTTGAATGATCTATTTTAAAATTAAAAATTTTAAAAAAATTTAAATTCTTTATTTAAATGAAAACGGGAATATAAATAGGCAGTTTTAAAACTTTCCATTACATTTCCACTCAAACACAAATTCTAAAACCTGATTAATTAAAAATTAATAAAGAGATTAACTTATATCCAGTGACGGTGGAAAAGAAAATTACACTATCATCTCATTTTTAGAAATACATATCAAAATTTAAAAAAATCACATATTATTAATATTATTAAAAATAATAAAAAGAATATTATATGGTAACTTGGACTCTAAATTAATTATATAAGTTTGTTAAAAATTCTTACTTGAGTTATCAAAAGTAAAAAGGATTCTTTCATGCTTTCTTTGTCCTTATTATTTTCAAGCTCATTCTCCGTCAACACCATTGAAAAGCAATTGACACACAAAATTGAAGCAATTTGAGATAAACAACAATGATAATTTTTTACTCATTATTATTTTCCTTTTCAGAATCTAAATTAGTAAATACTCAAAGTCGATTGTATAAAAGATATTTCAATGTTATTTCAAAGATTTTTTTCTTGTTCCAATGTATGAAGAATTTTATGTTTTGGGGTAACAATGATTTTTAGAGAATGCTTTTTAGAACTTTTCAGTAAATTGGACAAATCCCAAAAATCAAATGTAGTAATCTTACACTTGAAAAAATAGACACACCATTTCTGCAATTTTGCATCATATTTTGATATTGATAGAAGAAGATCCAAAGACAGAGATGAGAAAGGTAGGAAAGAGAGAGGGATAAAGATGATAAACCTCAACGTGTTTTAATAAAAGAAAGAAAAAAATAATCATTAATTAATAAATGTGAAAATAAACTAATTAAACTAAGAAGAAAAATAAGTATTTCTAAAAATGAGATGATTGTGTAATTTTCTTGTCCACGGATAGTAGTTAAACAAATTATATTGCACAAATTGTAAATCTTAATTATTTATATAAAGATAAAAATTAAAAATTAAA
The DNA here is from genome assembly GCA_029582245.1 of Solanum etuberosum. Taxonomy (NCBI): domain Eukaryota; kingdom Viridiplantae; phylum Streptophyta; class Magnoliopsida; order Solanales; family Solanaceae; genus Solanum; species Solanum etuberosum. The sequence goes on along the minus strand of JAJONR010005235.1, from coordinate 69,309 downwards.
TATTTGAATGATCTTTTTTAAAATTTAAAATTAAAAATAATAATTAAATTCTTTATTTAAATAAAAACGAGAATATAAATAGGTAGTTTTAAAACTTCCCATTACATTCCCACTCAAACACAAACTCTTAAACCTGATTAAGTAAAAATTAGTAAATTAAACCAATTATATTACACGGATTGTATTTCTTTTAACATAATAAAATTCTAACAAAAATTCAACAATTTTAAAATTCAAAAAATAATTTGTTATAATATTATTCTAATAGCTAATTATAGCTATAAACATACTATTTTAATAATATAATTGTTAAATTGTGTATTAATAATATTAATTTAACATGCTCAAATAAATAAGTTAATGAATTGTGTCATTATTTTAAAAATATACATTACTAAGTGCATAATAAATTTTAATAGTTATTTTTAATTTAAAATATTATTATATTTTAAAATATTACATATACTAATGGATTATTAGTAAGTATTGAGTATTGGATCTAAAGAGATTTACATGTATAAACTTGTCATTTCCGTAACTAACGAAATGGGTTAAATACTTAACTAACTAATGCATATTAACTGGATGGTTACATTATCACGAAAACAATTTCATAAGATTTAGGGTTTTTACTTGCAGATTTAAGGAATCAGATTCACGGTATTTTTTTCAGCTTTTTTTAATCCGTTCACGGGTAATAGAAAATGTCAGGAGTAAAATGCAAATTCATGCCTATATACCTTATCCGTGTGAATACAGTGGTTTCTGTGGCACTCATAGGGGTTTCAATTTGGTTACATTTCAGCGACAGCGCGACGCTTTGCGTCAAAGTGTTGGTGAAGCCTACGCTGATACTGGGTGTGGGTCTCCTGTTTTTAACGGTTAGTGGATTGGTTGAGACCGTTGAGTTCTTCTGCCGAGTCAAATTTATCATCCGGATATGTATGATCTTGTTCAATTTGGGACTCATCTGTTTTACGGTGTTCTCAATTTTGGTGACTAATAAAAAAGTGAGTAGGGCTTTATTTGGGAGAGATGGAAATTACTCGCATTACTTGTTGGAGAAGTATGTGATGAATGCAGAGCAGATTAAGAGCTGTTTGCTTGATTCCGAAACTTGTCAGCATCTACCTATTGGCAAAGGGGCTGATTTTTACAAATACAGCCTCTCTCATACTCAGGTTCTTAATTATAGATCTAGACTACGTAATGAATATGCCATGACTACTGTACGCTTCTGAGTTTAAGTTAAAAAATGATATCAACATATTTATCACATGTTAAAGTTTATGGATAGTATAAAAACGGCTGAACATCAACTGATATTTATCATTTATGCCATCAACAAGTAGACACATATTCTAATACACACAGAATGTCACATAAGACACATGTGTCTACTTGTTTAATTTTATATAAATTTTAGTGCCTAGGAAATAAATGTCAACCTCGATGGATAGATACCTTTGTAGTATTATATATGTCAATGTATATAACTTAAATATTTTGTTTTGTTGCATGCAGTCGAGTTGTTGCAAGCCACCCACTTACTGCGGTTTGGAGTTTCACAATGCTACTTACTGGACCATGCCGAAAGCAGGGCCGGCAGTAGTAGATAATGACTGCAAGATTTGGAACAATGTACAGACCGAGCTTTGCTTCAAATGTCAATCATGCAAGACAATATTCTATGACATCATCCAGAAATATTGGAAGATCTTGTCCCTCTTAAACTTTGTCATGCTCCTCTTTTGTTGCTGTGTTTTCTGCTATGTTCTGAACTTGATCAACAACAGGTCAAAGGGACACCCAAGGCACAAAGTATTCCCTGCAGTTTGAGCTCTATTGGTTCGTTCCATTTCCATTTTCCTAATGATTAATATTTGTTTGTCTCGAGATTGGTTTGGATGGCTGGTGTAAAACATTGATATTGTATTCGTTGTTTACTATTACCGAGTCTGTTTATTCTTACCTATATATGGCATTATTAATTTTAAACATATTCACATTCTTGAATCTTGATCAGTTGTGCTTCCACAATATGGACTAATAAGAGAAGTTATCTTACCACTTCCACTGATTATAAGAAGCTTGCCAAAATCTAGCAGCGCCCTAATGTAAGCACTTAACATTTCGAGTATCGGAGTGTTACTCTATTGACAATCTTTTTCTGATTCAAAGTACTAAAACTGAATTGATAAAAGTTGCACATTACATTACTGGAGCATAATAAGTAATGTGATTTCTCTATGTGTGTTGAAATCTACTCAAATGAGTTCCTCCTCTCTGGTTAAATGAGAGGGTAAAATGTTTCATCAAGTGAACCACACAAGTTTGTTGCAGGTGCATAGTGTGTTACGTTAACTGGACCACTAGATCTCTCAATATGTTTCCAGCAATTTTGTTTACTGGAAATTTCAGTGAGTTTGGTGAATTCAATAACCTTGTTGCATTTAACATAAGCAACAATATTCCTTCACGGGTGTCTTTACTTGAACAACAATATTTATACCAGAAATCAACAATTTAAATTTTCACTAAAAGAGCTGTAACTTTCTCATACGATAGCAAAATGACCCGATTCGTTTTCCTGTATTTTCCAAATAATAATATGAACCTACTCGTTCAATCGAAGCTCAATTCCGTACTCATGTGCCTAGTCAAATATTACTTTTTCTTGATAAATAATTATTTCATATATCACGATAAAATTTCAATCTTGGCTTAGCGAAAATGTACCAAATTTTGATGAAATTTGACGCTTCTCCAACAATTCATATAGCCTTCTTTCGTATAAATATAATATATATATATATATATATATATATATATATATATATATACACGACAACAATATAATCTAATAATAAAATTTATTGCATCTCACGTGTTGTGCAGAGATGGATAGTAATTATGAACTTAATGACCTATTTTTAGGTAATATTTATTTTTTATGAATTTGGCTCCTCCCCATTTTCTCCAAGTTCCTACTTAGATGTGAGACACCTATATTACTTAAATATTAAAGGTCTAAATTAATTAGTTTTCTTAATCAAAGAAGTATACTAATTAACCATGATTGAAAAAGATATTTAAGATTCCCAACTTTAGTAAGAAAATATTCATTTTCCAAAATTTTGAGAACAAATGGAATTACTTCAATTAAATAGCATTAAACTTTTGATATAAAAAGAGTTCTTCTATAGTTTAACATCTTGAGTCACGAACTCACGGTCAAATTTGTAGACATCTTTGTTAAATATATTCTATCTATTTTTTGAAAAAGTTTGTCTAACTTTTAGTTTTCTTTGATATTTTATGGCAAAGTAATTTTGAATACTTTTTATTTAATATCTGAAGGCTAAAAATTCTATTTTATAATTTACAATAGTTTTCTTAATAAAATAACTTATTTAAATTGAAAGAAATTTAGTCTATCAAGAAACATTTTTTTTTAATGGAAAAACTATAGATAATGAAAATGATTTGAATTATGGTGCGAAAAAATTGTGAGATGTTTTTTTTATAGCAAAAAATAGATAGATTTAAATGGTAATATATATCTTTTTAATCATGATTAAGGCATTTGAATACTTAAAAATCTGCATCATTAATATTTAAATAAGATTAGTGTCATACATCTAAGTAGGAACTTCCCGATCCTAATGATGTGTAACAGTGTGGCAACAAAATAGGAGAAAACTGTATGTCATTTTATGAAAAAAAATATGTTAGATTACACCTTCATTTTCGTGTTCATTAAAGACCAATTTAAAATGGATCATTTTTTTATATATATATAATATATAATGGATTAATAAGTATTGAGTATTGGATGTAATGAGATATACATGGAAATTTCATTTCCGTAACTAACTCCAACCTGAGGGTTAAATACTTGACTTATTTATGCATATTAACGGGCTGGCTACATTATCACGGAAACAATTCTTCTCTCTCATAACATATAACATACGTAGGGTTTTACTTGTTGCAGATTTTAGGAATCCGATCAGCTATTTTTTATCCGATTACCGGAAAATAGAAAATGTCAAGAGTAAGCTGCAAATTATTCTTACAAATACATATATCCTTTGTTTGGGTGAATATAGTTCTTTTCCTTGCACTCATAGGGTTTTCAATTTGGTTACATTTCAGCGACATTGGTGAAGCCTTTGCTGATAGTGGGAGTGTCTGCACTGTTTTATTGGGTTATTGGATTGGTTGAATCCTTGTGCCGAGTCAAATTTATCGTCTGTATATGTACGATCTCGTCGTTGTTGTTCAATTTGGGATTCCTCTGTTTTATGGTGTTCTCAATTTTGGTGACCGATAAAAGCATGAGCAGGACTTTATTTGGAAGAGATGGAGAGTACTCGCACTACTTGCTGGAGAAGTATGTGTTGAATGCAGAGCAGATTAAGAGCTGTTTGCTTGATTTCAAAACTTGTCAGCTTCTACCTACTGGCAAAGGGGCTGATAATTACAAATACAGACAGGTTCTTAATTACAGATCTAGAAGATGTAATGAATATGCCATGATTACTAGTATATGCTTCTGGAGTTTAAGTTAATTCAATACATTACAACAAAGATGTATATAATTAGATCACTAACTAATTCAGGGCACTATCTGATATCTTTTAAATTTGGTAAAAAATGATAATTAACATATTATCACATGTTAAAGTTTATCATAGTATAAAAAAGTATAGTACATAAATAAATAAATGTGTCTCAACTAACATCAAACTCTCAAACTTTTGGTGTCCACAAGTGCACACACGTATTCTACGTGACAAAATACACGTCCGATACCACACATGACACATGGGTCTACTTGTTCAATTTTATACAAATTGAAATGTCAACTTGTACACTCCCAAAGATGGAGGGCATAGATGTTAGTTGAGGCTAATTTAAATAACACATAAAGTCTTGCACCTAAGGGTGTGACCTAGTGATCAATTAAGCGGTTGAGAGTCATTAGGTCTTAGGTTTAAATCCCAACAGACATGAAAATATACTACGTGATTCTTCTCATCTGTACTAGCCTTGGTGGGAGAGTTATCCGGCACCTATTGCTGGTGGGAGATGACAAATATCCCGTGGAATCAGTCAAGGTGCGCAAAAGCTGATCGAGACACCATGATCTTCTATAGAAAAAAAAAACATAAAGTCCTTCATGAATTGATACCTATTTTTTTTTTAAAAAACACTTAAATTTTGTGGGGTACATACTAATGCAGATTGCAGTATTATAGTATATTTTAGTGTATACAACTTAAATCTTTGTTTTGTTTTGTTGCGTGCAGTCGAGTTGTTGCATGCCACCCATTTACTGCGGTTTGGAGTTTCACAATGCTACTAATTACTGGACCATGCCTAAAGCAGGGCCGGCAGTAGCAAACAATGACTGCAAGATTTGGAACAATGTACAGACTGAGCTTTGCTTCAAATGTCAATCATGAAAGACAATATTCTATGACATCATCAAGAAAGGTTGGAAGAAGTTGTCCCTCATCAGCTTTGTCATGCTCCTCTTACTTTGCTGTGTTCAGTTCTATTATCTGATCTGGTTCATCAACTGGTCAAAGGGACACCCATGGCAACAAGTATACCGTGTCTGAATTCTATTGGTTCGTTACATTTCCATTTTCGTAATGATTAATACTTATTTGACTGAAGCTTGGTTTGGATGGTATGAAACATTGATATTGTCACTATTATTAATAGTGATGGATTCAAGATTTTTATTAAGGAGATTTGAAAAATAAAAATTCAAAAAAATGTGTCATCACCATTTGAAGTCATAATTGAATATATATTCACAGGCACTATATTATTCCCAGGTTCCAACCAACTGTATCGAATTTGTTGTTTAATACATGTAGTTCTAAGTTTCATATAATTTTAGGTAAAACTATATAATTTTAGGTATGTTCACAAGAATAGTATTGACTTAAATTTTTCTTTTGTTTAAATCTGTATAGATTCGCAACCAGCCCCTGCCTTGCATCAATTTAGAAAAATATATTTCAACCCGCCTTGCACCCGTATAACCTAAAACCCACCCTCCCCGCTCCACATAACTTTCTTTTGTTTAAATCCGCATAGATTCGCAATCTGCCCCACCTTGCATTAATTTAAAAATATATATTTCAACCCGCCTATATTTCAACCCGCCTCGCATTTGTATAACCTAAAACCCGCTCCGTATAGCTTAAAATTCACCCCGCCCCGCCCCGCCTCGTTGCCATCCTTATGTGCAGTGCAGGAGACTTGTAGGGTTCTGATTCAGGGTGATCAGTTATTTTTTTCAACTTCTGGTATCCATTCACCGGAGAAAAGAAAATGGCACGAGTAAGCCCCAATTGCATAATTGGATGTGCAGGTCTAGTGGTTTCTCTGGCATTCATAGGATTTTCAATTTGGTTACATTTCAGCGACATCCCTACTCTCTGTGTCAAAGTGTTGGAGAAGCCTTCGTTGATACTGGGATTGATTGTACTGATTTTTTTGGGTTTTGAATTGATTGTGGCCTTCTATCCAGTCAAATTTATCCTCTGGATATCTAAGATCTCGTACTGCTTGATCCTTTTGGGACTCCTCTATTTTGCGTTGTTCTCAATTTTGGTCACCAATAGAAATGTGAGCAGGGCTTTATTTGGGAGAGATGGAAATTACTCGGATTACTTGTTGGAGAAGTATGTGATGAATGCAGAGCAGATTAAGAGCTGTTTGCTTGATTTCCAAGTTTGTCCGAATATACCTACGGTCAAAGAGGCTGAATTTTACAAATATAGCCTCTCTCCTGCTCAGGTTCTTAATTAGAAAATTTATGTGTCATATGCTTCTTAGTTTAAGTTAATTCAAAGTATTAATGTTGCAACAAAGATGTATAAAATTAAATCTTTGCTTTATTGCGTGCAGTTGAGTTGTTGCATTTTACCTGCTCAGTGCAGCTTGGAGCTTCAAAATGATACTTACTGGATCATGTCCAAAGCAGGGCCATCAGTAGCAAATAATGACGGCAAGAACTGGAGTACCGTAGAGAGCGAGCTTTGCTTCAACTGTCAATCATGTAAAACAGCATCCTATGATATCATCAAGAAACATTGGAAGATCATATCATTCATCACTCTTTTCATAGTTTTTGTTTGTTGTGTTGACTTCTGTGCTCTCATAATCAAGAACAGGTCAAAGGGACCCCAAAGGAACAAAGTATACCCTGTTTGAGCCCTATTGGTTCGTAAGCTTGGTTTGGATGGTATAAAACATTGTATTGACGTTGACATTGACGGAAGGAGGTTTAAAAAATAAAAATATAGTGCTTAAGCTTTGAATTTTGAACTCCTAAACAATTTATTCAACTTCTATTCTTGTGTTTAGGTCTATGATTTTTTGTCAAGGGGCTTTGGGTGAATACTCTCCGCTCCCTGATTGTCGAGTTTGTTTATTCTGTTGGGTTAAAGTAATAAGTGAAGGAAAAATGAAAAGTCATTTATCTCTCATTGGTAGAAGAGAGGAAAAATTGTCTTTATATCAGGAAACAATTTCTTTAAGTAGAGGGTGCCCCTCACACCTTAACTAATTTGACACCATGCTTGTTCTTCTACTGAAATCCTTAGTTTTATCCACAAACCCTGAAGCTTCCTAATGTGTTCGGGAGTTTGACACATTTAGAGCAGCTAGCTAGCTGCACATTCTAATAGATTTCTGGACCATTGCTGTCTACGACTTCATGCACATCTTTCTGAGCTTAGGATGCTTGGTGTTACTATCAGGACAAGGTTTTGCTGGAACTTATATTTACTTGAGTTACGTACACCTGCCATCAAACTTGAATCCGTTGAATATAATGTTATGGCTAAATTGTATCGTTTTCCATCATTTCATGATGTTACATATCAACAATTTAAAGAATAGACTTATAATATCATTATAAAGAAAAAGTCATGAACTAATAGTAAACACCAACAAAATTCAACTATTTTAATTTCTTACCAAGAGCTGATCTAGCCTTGAGCAAATTAAACATGGAACGCGCAATTAGCTATATATACTGAAGAAACTTTAAAGAAACAAGCAAATAGTAAACAAAGTGTAAATTTTATTAAATAAATCATTACAACACAACATGGAAATTTTTTCAAGGAAATTGCTTTTCTTATTAGTCACTTCCTGACTAGTAGAAATTGGGTTTCATTTGACAAAGATTGCAGATCATTTTGTACATTTTGGCGTGATGACTCTCGTGTTTGTGTTGATGTTTTTTGTCAAAGATCCTGAGAATGAAATGGAAAAAACAGATTCAAAAGTTGTAATTTTTATCTTGATTTTTGTTATTTGTTGCCTAAATTTTTCTGAAAATACATTTGCTATAAAGAAGGAACTAAAGAAGTGTGTTTGTTACGGAATTTTAAAAGTTTTACCAAATAAGAAAACAGTCTAATCCCAACTTCTCCCTATATTTTAGGGCTTATCATCTTTAACTGAGTCAACAACTGCTCTTTAATGGAACTGCTCTTTAATGGCTAAAATATAGAGACTACTACTTAATTAGTTTGTTGTGATTTTGCAGTTTGTGTTTGAAATTTTATAAGTTATTTTTTCAATTTTCAAAATCTATGCATTCAAAAACACAAAGAAAGATGGTACGAGTAAGCAATTTCATAATTATATTTCTTAATTGTGTGACTCTATTGGTTTCTCTGATAGCCATAGGGTTTTCAATCTGGCTCAATTTCAACCACAGCGCTACACTTTGCCAGAAAGTGTTGCAGAAGCCTTTACTGATACTGGGAGTGTGTCTCCTGATTGTTTCGATTTTGGGATTGGTTGGATCCTTGTGCCGAGTCTCGTTTATCCTCTGGATATATTTGTTTTTGTTGTTTTTGCTTATTGTGGGATTGCTCTGTTTCACGTTGTTCGCAATTTTGGTCACGAATAAAAATGTGAGCAAAGCTTTATCTGGAAGAGGTTATAAGGAAATCAAATCTGGAGATTACACCAACTGGTTGCACAAGTATGTGGTAAATGAAGAGAATTGGGGGGAGATTAAGAGTTGTTTGGTTGATACCAAATTTTGTCAGCGTATACCTACTGGCAAAGGGGCTGATTTTTACAAATACAGACTATCTCATATTCAGGTTCTTATCTTTTTTCTTTACCCATTATCTCATTTCTGAATTCATATGGAGTTAATGAGTTTTGAACTTGCCACAGAAATCATAGTCGTGGATTCACAATTTATAATGGATTTCCTAATACAAATGCATGATCTAAACAGAAGTTATTGGGTTCATCCAACTCCTAAGTTATACTCTCCCTTCGCCCCGACTAAAATATTTCTGAAATTAAGTTCAATGCATTGATAATGCAACAAACATCTATACAATCAGGTAACTTGTCGGTCTGCTACTTCAAAGACATCACCTCACTTAGATCACCAAGGATGATGAGCATTTGATGGTATTTTATGTTTTGGTATAAGAAGATTTCTAAAGCAAAAAAGAATGTCCTCATTCTGATTGTGACTTGGAAGTTTATCACATGTTGAAATTTATTCATGTAGTATAAAAAATAGTTACTTCACTATGTTAGTGTTTATAATTTAAATCTTTATTTTGGTGACTGCAGTCGAGTTGCTGCAAGCCACCCACTCACTGCGGCCTGGAGTTCCACAATGCTACTTACTGGACCATGCCCAAAGCAGGGCCAGCGGTAGCAGATGATGACTGCAAGATTTGGAGCAATGTACAGAGTGAGCTCTGCTTCAACTGCCAATCATGTAAGACAGCATTCCTTGACCACATCAAGAGAGATTGGAAGACATGTTCCCTCGTCAACCTTGGCCTCTTACTTCTCGTCCTCTTTGTTTATGGTGTTGGCTGCTGCGCATTCAGGAGCACCAAATCAAAAGGGAAATAATAGGCAAAAAATATGCCCTGCATGAGCCATATTGGTTCTTTACATTTCCAGTTTCCTAATGACTGTTTGTTTGACTGAAGCTTGGTCTGGATGGTACTAGACACTGATGTTGTAATTGTTGTTTATTACCGACTTCACTTTTCCATCTAATGTTTAGCTATTTGTATGTTTATTTCTAATTTATATGGCATTATTAGTTCTAGACATATTCATTCTTGAGTCTTGATCAGTTGTGCTTCACTCATTTCCCCCACCTAATATGGACTAGCAAGAGAAATTATCTTACCTCTGGAAATTGCCCACATTTCGAGTATTGTGTTATTACTATCACATTTTTTTCTGATTCAAAGAACTAAACTGGATAGGTAAAAATTGACAATGCTGGAAAAAAGAACCTGAACAAGTAGTAAGGTGAGGTTGTGCTAAAAGATTTATTTAGTCAAGTAACACCTGCCATTTTGTTACCTCTTCCTATCATAATCAAGTACCCCAACCTTACTCTAGTGGTCAAAAGCCAGAAGACGCACATCACCACATATTAATGAAGCATAATTAGTACCATCTTCTCTACGTATCCTGAAATCATCGTCCACAACTCAAAAGAGTTCATATCTGGTAAATGTTTCAAGTGAACCACGCAAGTTTGCTGTACATGCTACTTTGAAATTTCAGATGAATGTGATCTGATTGAGCATTTGATGTCATTTTAACCCCTTTATATCCTCATTCCGTCTTGATATTGCAATAAGTCAGCTCTCAGATCAGAAAATTGCCAGGAAGAAAACAAAAATGCCAGGAATAGAAGATGAAGGAACCAATAGGAAGATCAGGTGTAACAAACATAACAGTTTTTCCCACTAACATTTCACTTTATCTTGGCGAAAGGAGAATTAATGAGCCCAGATACATGTATCTTCAACTTACATCATTGGAAAATTCAAGAGTAAATGGAAGATAAACATTGATCGTAACTCCTACTAGTTTGATAACAATTTCTAATCACCATATAACTAGCTCGAAGGTACAAAGTATTGGAGGAACACCATGAATTAAGCAAGATGCAACATGCCAAAACTGCTGCAGTAAAACAGGTTCTCTAGAGTCTCATTTGAGAAAAGTACAGGACAGAAACAAAGAAACATATATGAAGAGAGACGTCAAGAGTTCAAGACTCCATGTTGGTTGCAGCAGAAATGAAGGAATCATGGGAACCAACAGTGAACCACAAAACCAACCAGCCACAAGGCCTCCAAACCTGATATGTAAAAGGTGCACACTTATTAATAGTAAGAAGTCGATGATGAAAGTGAAACATCAGAAAATGATACTGGAATTTAGAAACTAGCATCTTTTTTACCATCCAAAACTGAGACAACCAATCAACTTACCCTATAAGAGCAGCTCTACCTAAGCTCTTTGTCTTGTCATTAAGGAAGTATACACAAGCTCCAAATGATATTGCTACCTGCATAAAAATGAGTTATCTGTAAATTAAGCTGGAATTCATTTATTTAAAATCTTGAAAGCTTGTCAGCGCCAGTTATTTCAAGGTGTAGAAATTATCAGAAAACATGATCCAAAATGACAGCAGCCAAACCACTATACCATCCACAGCTGCTCAATACAAGCCTTGCGTTATTAAATGCAGGTCAAACTTTGAAACTGTCTGCATTTTCAACTAAAACATCAAAGAATAACTGCAATTTACATCACTTTTAGTCTTCAACTTTTATACTGTTATGGAGCTAAACCTGAAAAGCCTAATGGTCACTGATGAGTATAGGCAGTTAGACCCTCGAGGGATACCGAGAAAGCCAAGCAGCCATTAGAGGGCTGAAAGGTGGACTTTTTTAATTAATACTGCTTTGTTTCCTGACCTGTTTTGACCTTTTCCATTTCCCCAGAAATACATGGTGCTGATAGTTCACGGCCCTTCTTATGCTAAAAGCTGGAGCCAGAATGGAAGGATTGCTGAGAGATGTTCCAGAGTACATGATTATTTAAAAGGCTCTCAAGTTTCCTATGGTCGAGTTTGGAAACTTTAACTGTCAAGAAAAGGAATCTTGGTCCTAATTGAATCATAGAAATCAGCTCTACAGGTAGGTTAGTAAAAAGAAGACTACAACCCATATACTTAAATGATGGAAGAATCTAGCACCTCCTAGCACACCTAGTGTTAGATCTAGCATAGAGTAGCTTAACAAGGGTGGCCCAACACCTGGGTCTGACTTTGACAAGAAAATGGACATTAGGCCCAACTTAACCCAAAAACCAGCTCAATCGGTGAGAATTGTCCAGAACTCTATAACAAGACTACAACTCATACACTAACTGATGTGGAAACAAACAATACTATAAAAAGGTCAATACTCATTCACTTAAACCAGAGCCCCCTCCGTCCTTTCTTCTCTCTAAAAACGGCAAAATACAAATGAAGATGTTCAACAAGGATATCTTGGTGGATGAGATTCCCAGGTAGCAACGGACATTCGGATGAATATGATCAAGAAATAAGTATTTTGCAATTTATTTTGATGAAGAAGATTTAAGTTCTTTGCTCTTTACATACTAATCAGCCGGTCTTTATTTACAGAAGAATATTGACTTTTGAATTCTGTTCACATACTGCGTTGGGTATCCTTATCTTTCCCTTTCCTTTTTTAATCAATTCTGTCTCCTTATGTTTTCAAATTTATCTACTTTTTGGTTTGATAGGTAAGAGGGGCTTGCAATACATGTACAGTCCATAATCGCAGTAGAGAAACTATCAATAACATCAAGAGTTAAATTTATGCTTTACAAAGTAGTGTAAAAGCCAAACTGTTTTTTATGACGGTGGTGTCCGAGCAAGTTTGTGTGCACCTCGACTATTCCACGGGAACCTGTGCTACCTACCACTAGCACAGAACATGATAACTCTGCCACCAAGAGTTAGACGGATGGGAGATATCACCTAGATCTTATTTTTTATGACGGTGGTGTCAGAAGTTGTACAGATCTTCACCAACTATTAGACTTATGTCAGAAAAAAATTGCACTGATTAAGAAAGATAATCACTGCAAGGTACAGTGTGGTCGTAAGAACATGCCCTCCCATCACCTATGGATATTGGCAAATCAAATAAGATTTGAAGACTTATCACGGATAAAAATTGAGACAGAACAAACCTGGAATGCAGGGCCAGCTTCAGCAGAGTTCATCACACTCCAGCATGCCATGAATCCAAAGAGGAATAATCTCCTCAAGATAATTACAGGTGGTGGAAGTTCCACAAAGCTGAGGAGGTTCTGAACCCATGGCGGAGATTCCTCGACTTGCTTTTTTAGCCTTGTTTTCAAGTTAATCTTTGTCTTCTTTCTATTTATGAAGCTTTTCATTAGTATCTTCTCAAAAGCAGCTTCAATTGACTCTGCACTTCTCTCATGATTGGCATACTGGTTTAACAAAAAGTTGCGCGAACTCCAAACTTCTTCCTCAGAGGCATCACGGCTTATTCCAAGACGTTTGTAAGGGTCCCAAACATTCAATCGAGAAAACTTCGGAACGTTACCTTCAGAAATCAGATCGTGAACATCAGACTAGATGTTTCATGCTAGAATGTTAATCAAACAACTCGAAAAGAACCAGAGATCAAACTAACACATGTAACTTATCCAATGCCAAAAAAGAAGTTACTTTAACTTCAATTCCTCTCTCGGTTACCACTCATTGGTAACATAAAGGAGTTACCTAAGTTAAAAAAAAACTGACGGTCTTTCTCATTAATTTGGCAAAGAGTGAACGATTAAAGCTTCAGAAGATATATGTGCTCCAGGATTCTTGTTTAAATCCTTCAATCATTTTCAAAGGAGTTTTTAATAGAGAAATTTTTAGAGATTTTCCAACTCTACAATTCTTTTAATATAAAGTTCACCTACTAAATACTTAATTCCGAATCAGCATCTTGAGCACCAAGACTCAATACCCTTTTAACATTGTAACACAAATTTCAATACTAACCCAAAATCTTACCGGCCACGGAGTTATTGACTGGTTAGTTAGGACTTTTTTCTACTATGTTCGAGATCTTTGTCTCGCAGAGGGTAATCTTAAACTATCATAAATCATCAATTAAAGTTGTATGTTATATCTGCTTGCAGTTCCCTTTTCATAGTAGCATCAATACATAGAGTTTTCAATTTGATAGGTGTTAATTAGTATTAGAAAACCCACCTCCATAAGCCGTATCCGTTGCACATTTTGTACCCTTTGAAAACAAACGAGAGGATTCCGACCTCTTTGAATTTCCTCTACTCGAACTGCACAAAAGTTTAACAAATAGTAGGAACTTTAACATACCAACTACAAATTAATAGATCCCAAATGCTCAATACGACTTACAATACACAAGAAAACCCGCACACAATTTCTCTAAGCAGATAGTAAGACAACTTACAGTTTTTGGCCGAGGAAAGCAGAGGAAAGAGTAGGTTTCAATATGAGAGTTGCCGCCATGAAATTTGTTGCCTCCAATAGAGAAAAAGAACCCTAGATTTTGAACTGATTTCTTATTGTGGAGAAATTTTTTCCATAGAGGCCGTGCCGGCCGAGAGGGTTTACTCCGGTTAGGTGGAACTTGAAAGCCGTGGAAGAAGGAAGGAACTTCTTGCTAAGCTTTTCGATTATGTATATGGTGAAAAATGGAAAGAGTATTAAGCTCTAGATTAAGCTGGGTGCGCATTGTACCCCTTTTCTACACATAATTTTTAATTCCATTTCTGGTCCTCAAATTATAACTCAATTTGAATTTCACTCCCATTATATTGTGGTCCACTTTGGGTCCTCAAATTAGAAATGAAAAATCACTTTGAAATTTTGTGATTTCATTAAATATAATATTCATATAACTAATAATAATATATTCTTTACGAGTGGATATGAGAAGAGTAAAATATGAACGCAAAGTACAGTAGATTTGCCACTTAAACTTAAAATCATTAAATTTATACATTAACTTTTAGTTCAATGATCAAGTTTTTGACAACTTTTGCACTTATATAACTTACATAGGTTCAATGTTAGAAAAATTCGGTTATTTTGTGCAATTAGCCTAGTGAAAGGATAGTCAAATTGCTCTTAAACAACCAGATTAGCCACAATCATTATTATTGAATAAATTGTTTATATGCTTGTTATTCTCATAGCATCAGTTTTAATCATACTCTATACTAGAAGTTGCGGCTGCAGCTGACTACTTATTGAAAGACCGAACAGAAAATGAAAAGTTTCGTACAACAACAAATGTAAATAAACATTCCCTCCCACTTTGGCTTTGGCTGATTTTTTGAGAACAGGGAGTAACATAGGTCACAGTCTAGAGGCAACTTCAGAAAATTGCTGTCTCAATACTCTTCTCATCACTTTATTTGTTGCTGTTCTTGGAAGTGAAGGGAGGGTTACTATATGTGAAACCTGCAATATTTTGGACCTGATAAGGAAACATTAACTTTCAAACTTTGTATTACCAAATCTGAATATTATGTGCATACCTTGAATAGAGGATTCAATTTCTTCTGCAAAGCTGAGTTGAGAGAAACTTTCAATGAATTCAAATTGTCATTTGACCCCTTAGAATCCTTAAATACAACGGCGATAACTAACTTATCAGGGCCACCTCCAGGTGGTGGCACCCCAACAGCTGCTGTCTCGAGGATACTTTCATCAACTGCATTACAAACTTTCTCTATCTCCACTGAACTTACCTGGAAAAAGGAATCACAAGTTTCAGTTACGGGTAAGAGAAAACAATACGTAAAGTTGTCTGCAACAAATACAGCTGATAAGCTAAGGGAGAACCTGTGTTCATAAATACACAAAGGTACAAAGAACAAATAGATGAAAGGGGCCAAGGACCACTTGTTATGCCTCAAAGAAACAATTTCTGATAAATAAGACCAACAGTTATTGTTTTATTTATGGAGCAAATATCAGTTATGATGAGTTGTAGTATTGGTTTAGTTGAAAATTTGACAAAATAGTCTCAAGTAATAACCTTTTTTTCAAATGAAGTCTTAAACCAAAGAGACCCTAATAATTCATGATTTTTTAATAACAATACAAGGTAAAGCATAGACCTTTACACCCCCCAGATTCATGGTGTCATCTGCACGGCCATGTGCACGGTAATAACCTCTAGAAGTACGCTCAAATACATCTCCGTGTCTTCTAAGAACCTGCTAGGTAATTAGTAGCACATTAAGTACTTATCTGGAAAAAGAATAAAGTACCAAGGTAGAATCAGAAATACTAACTAACCTTTCCATTCCAAACAGGCATTCCTTTGTAGTATACACCATAGTGGTCAGCATTCAGCAATGTGCTTGATGCCCCAAATAGAAGGGGACCAAGGGCCATTTCACCAACTCCGGGAGAATCAAATGGCTACAATTAGAGTTAACAAAATTACTTTGAATGTATCAAATATCTTTAAGGGCAACTTACAATATTTAACTACAATGTAAAGTTTCGACTTTTTATTTAGCAGCCATCAATTGCCATTACCAAACCTGCTTATCCCCTGTTCGTTAGAAACCTGTACTAAACCAAGAAAACCACATTTAGGTAAAGTTTGAAGTTTTCCTACTCAAATGTATGCGGCACCAATTTATGAATAAAAAGGAAGCTCTCTTTCTTTACAACCCTCAACCACCATACTTGCCCCTCTCTCCCGTGCAAAGAGAAAAGGAGAATACAGATTACTTTCACTGCCGTTTGCATAATAGAATTCTACCCAATTCCTGACCAATCCTTTTTCATATTTTCTACTCTATGTGAAGTGTTCTAACAGGATTTAACAAAGAAGATACTCTTTTTGTCTGCTTTCCAATTAAGGAATTGGATTCACTGTCCAAGTCCTTCAATTTTTAATTCTCCGTAGGTGTTGACCAGCTTTATCCATCTCCCGATCTAATAATTTTACCGATGTTTATTTTCCACCTGTTTCCAGCTCTACATTCAACAACATTCTAATCTTTCTCCTATCCCCCACAGATATTTGAATTATATTTGAAATTCTTCCAGTGCTTTCTTATCTTCCATAACATATTTAGTGCTGATGACTTCCTTATTACTCCATTCAGAATTACCTGTCCATATGTAATTTCTCCTATCCAACTGCTTAGCAACATTGGAAGTATAGAGTTAACAACAAATAGTATGAGGGGCTTTCATCCAACACACGGTTCATGAGTGTGACTCTCCCTTCTAGAGAAAACTACTGATTTTTTCATGTGGCAAACCTTCCTTTCATAATTTTCAACTATCCCCTGTGAAGTTGCGGTAATGTAAATTGCTTGATGTTTACTAGTGGCAACCCCTAGATGCAGTATATGCAAAATTTGAAATTTACCGAGAGCTAATGCATTAGAATGCTTAACGGACTCCTACATAAGACTTGCAGTGTTTGCATCTTTAGGAAAGAACTGATCAGTTTTCATGAACTAAGCATCATTTAATACGAAAATCACTTTTTATTGTTTGAGAAAGGCTGAAAAATACTTACTCTAGGGGACCCATCTTCGCCAAGAATAAATAGACTACAACCCATAGCTGCTGTGCTAAAAGCAGATAAAGATTGTGGTTGCAACAACGAACCAGCAATGAATCCACCACCAATTTCTGTCCCGCCACAGATCTCTATTACAGGCTTGTATTGAGCTCTTCCCATCAACCAAAGGGATTCATCCATACCAGATGCTTCACCGGTGGAGGCAAAGTGACTGCCATCATACATAATTAAATTAAGCTAGAAAAATGTTGGAAATGTCTGGAGCGTGAGAAGTTTTGAAGTTCCATATGGATTACAGAAGTCAAATACAATTCTAAAGAATAGATATACCCAAGACCAAAGTAATTGCATGGATGACTAGGGGGTAAAAAAAAGAAACAAAATAACACATAATTTTCTAGAATAATATAGTGTCCTCTAACTGTTTTGAAGATGTTTAAGAAGAATTACCAGATGGATGACCAATCATAACCAGCAGTGCAGTTTGTGGATTTCCATGCCCTCACAATACTTGGGACCACGCCAAGCATAGTAACTTTAGCATCCTAGATAAGTCCTTGAGATTTTAGATGGCAAAAAATAGTAGAATCCATAAATGGAAAATTTGTAAGGAGAAGTGAGCTAGTACACAGTAAAACCAAATTTTCAATCTGAAGTCATTCGGGGTGGTATTCTAGCCTTCATATTTCTCAAGTTAAATGATTGATAGTATTAGGAAGAAAAAGAAAAGAATGATGTCCGAAATACTAATACTAATTACAGAGTTGGTCCTTGGTAGTATAGGCAGAAATGCTTAGATTTGCTGTTCTATCTACTTGGACTAGCAAGCGCGGCACCTAAAGTTTGCACAAGTCCCCTAATCATCTAGCTTGAAGTATTGAGCAGTATTCGGAGAGTTCCTTGCTTTACGTAAGACCAATCAAGTATGCAACTAGTCAGATTCATAAAATTTTTGTTTAACAAATCAAAGTTGTTTATCATCATCAACATCGCCACCACTATTAATTTGGTATTTGAAATGGGTCTACAGTGTTAGATTGCATGGCACCTGAACAAACTTAGCAAAGCCAGCACCAAGGGGGGACCCATTGTATAAGGCCATGGTTGCTCCATTTAGCAGAGTGGAGTAAATTAGCAAAGGGCCCATCATCCATCCAAGATTGGTAGGCCAGGCCACCACATCATCTTTGCCAATGTTCAAGTGGGACCATCCATCAGCAGCCGCCCTAAGGGGTGTTGTCGCAGTCCATGGAATCGCCTTTGGTTCCCCTAAAAACATTTATAGAGAGTAAATGTAATAGTCTTATATTATTAGTTCTACAAATTTTTTCTTAATCCTTCATGAATGAGTCGACTAAGCAGTTTTTACATTATTCTCATACCGATAAACTGAACTCTTTCTCCGTAATTATCATGAAATGTTCTTCATTAAATGTGGTAGAAAAAGAATGGGTCCTTTTCTTTTTACAAGGTAAGATATTATTGATAAGTAAAAGGGTCCTTCATCCCACGAGAGAAAATGAATGAACATATACATTATTTTTTATAAAGGTATGAATGAACATATACATTAAGTCACTAAAAACAGAACCTTAAATTAATTTTAAGCGGTAACCGAGAAAATTTTGGCACCAAATCATAGAGTAAGTGAACAAGACAGAATACTTGCAATGGATATCAAAATACCTGTCGTTCCAGAAGAGAAAAGGATATTTGTGAATGCTTCAACAGGTAGTTCCACCCCAATATACTCAACCTCCCTGCTATTTAAAGAGAGAGAGTGATCAAAAACTTTTTATTCCAGCGCCAGAGCTATTTTTAGCTATTGTAAAATGAGAAAATCATAGTTAATGATGTATAACATGATTCAAGGAAGTGGCTTAGATGGTGTGTGAACAAAAGCTCAATTCGAGTAAAGGACCATCATAATGCTTCCCAATTCGGAAGTCCTCTTGGCATAAGCATCAACATTCAGAATCTGTAATAAAGCCAAGCAGGTATTGAGCAGTATACGTTTCTTTTGACAGGCTTGGCCTTTGGTATCTATGATAGTAGAGCTGGAACTGTATTGGTTGCCTTAGTAAGTAGTATGCTGGATGTCCTCTTGGGCCTTGACCTTTGTTATCTATGATAGTAAAGTTGGGATAGATTTATTTATTTATTTTATTTCTGCAACTATTGTAAAATTGCAGGTTCAGAGTGGAGTGAAGCTATTCTGGTGTATTGCTGCTGATGGCTCTGTAGTGATTTTCTGATCATCTACAAGTCATTTGAAAGTACAAGAACAACTATGCCTCAATCCCAATCTCTGAAAGGGGGTGGACTAAAAATGTCTTCACTTCCCTATGGATGTGGGACTATGGAGGAATATCTCAAAAGGGTGAAAAGGGTTCAATGAGAACATATCAATCAGGATGAGTGAGTTTTTGGGGACATAAGTGTGCGAGAAGCCGAGAACAACATCTTCTAATTTGTATAGAAATTCTTGCCAAAAAAGATGCAAGATCCAATGGATATGGAGTATACATGGGAGAGGAGTGCATTGGGATTTGAGTTTTAGGAGAAATTTGCAAGTCTGGAGGTTAAAGAATTCAAAATTTGGACGAATTGCTTCACCATCAAAAAAAAATACTATGGATAGTCATGACCTATGGGGGAGGGGGGGTATGGCATATTTTCTATTAAGTACTTCTATGAGAAGCTTTTTATTAGAGGAATCTTTTCAACATATTTCAGTATGGATACCGAGAAAGATTTGTCATTTCACTTGGCTAGCTGTGAGAAGGGTGATCCTGACAGTGGAAAATTTGAAGAAGGGAACATTAGTGGTGTTAGTTGGTGCTTCATGTGTAAAGAATCAGGAGAACACGTAAATCACCTCCTTATATATTGTTGGATAGCATCTTGGTTATGGTGTGAAATTCTGAGATGCTCAGACTTGAGCGGGTGATGTCGGGCGAAAGAAAGAATGTTTAGCAGGGATTCTAGAGAACATAAGAGAAGATGCAGAGTATGAGATGTTGCTCCTCTAGCACTTTTATGGACCATATGAAGAGAAGAATAGGAGGGTTTTGAGAGAGTAGAGAAAGACGTTGTACATTGCAATTTATCCGATGAATGGCAAGATTGAAAGAAAATTGCAATTTTCATTAGACTGGCATCAAACTAGACAAAAAAGTCATAACATAAGTAAGAGAAAAAGGAAATCAATGAGAAGGTAAGGAAATAGGTTATCTGCTCATTATGATTGTAAAGTCTCTCGGGGTGGATGTCTAATAGTAGTCGCATCAAGTCCTCCCCCTTTGATAGACATCAAGTGCACACAAATTCCTTCTAAACGTTGTGTTCAACTCTACTAATAATATTACTGAAGATCGGATCTTGAATCCGTTAAATTTGAAATGTAACATCTCCATAAGTTATAGAAAAAATAAAGCTTCGAAATTGAATGGAATGTTATACAGGAGAGAATCATAAGCGCCAGCAGCAGAAGTTTATGAAAAGATAAAGTATGAACTTTCACCCTTTTGCAATCAAGGTGATCCTCCAAAAATTAAACTCAAAATAAAGATCAAAGGTCATTTCAAAATCTAAGTAACTTTTCTTCTATTATATACTTTTACTATTTACTAATACCACCACTGCTACTACTACTATTATCACTGAAACTGGTACTTAAGCTCACAGTCAGATGAGATGAATGGTTCTACATGTGTTAACAGACACCAACTCAAAACAATATTATGTGTAACATAAGCCCCTGAGTCGCATTACATTGTCTATCCGTGATAAGCCAGCTAAAAAAGGAGAGTGAAGTTATACCAGCAAATTCCATGAACTCCACACTGCAGGTACATGTGCATGTTCAAGGAATAGTCATTGTTAACAGGCTAACAGCATGGATCTAAAGAATGATGAATTTCAATGTACTTGTGCGCTAAAAGTCTCACAATTTTGTCTCTCTAAAGGATTACAGAAGTGGATTATATCAGGTCATCTAGTTCTGGCTCATTTTTTGTGTCAGCATGGAACACTAGATAAAAGTAAATCATTAGTGAAGCAAAATCCAACTTTAGCTATCAAAAAGAGGGAATTAAATCCATGAAATAACGTCAGAAAGAGGAGTGCTTACTTAGATTTGTCTACTCTTTCTAGGAAGTCTTGCCATGAAATGTCACCATCACGCAATTCTATGCTCAAAGTGGAGCTTCTATTGGGAATTACAATCGCCATTGGTGATTGAGCATCAATCACTTTACTGCAGGTTAGAAATCTATGTTAGGAGGGTGAAACAAATAAATAAAAGAAAATGACACAGGGCTAGGATATCACCTGTACAATGGAAGTTTTTTGCCACCACGGCTAATGAAATCCTAGGAATATAGTCAACCAAAAGAGTTTTAGCCCATGAGTGAGAGTGAGAGTTGGAGGAGAGAGAGATCAAACATAAAGAATCAAAGACTTAAATTCCCGTCAGAATTTCAAAGGATAAGGACAGCCTTCAAGATGAATTCAAACAATCTCTGAAGGAGATATGGTCATGGGGTGGAGTCATGGAGCATATGAGCATTAGCCGCAATATTCTTTTTTCCAAATGAAGTACTACCAGGGCATTGATTCAATTCTCAAATTTCACCATAGCATATGAATTTAATCTCCCTATGTTTTCACTAGGAACTCTTGAAAGAGTAATCAACCATTAACTACAGGTTCTCTGTGAGAATCCCAGTAGTCCAGATCTACAAAGCTGACACCCCAGGAAGGATAGGTTACTCAGTTTACCTTTTAATTCCAAACAATGCATCCAAGATTGACGAGCTATACTTGGTAATTCATCTCCAACTTTCTCAAAGCCACAAACAACTTAGCATTCTCATATGTAATGCAATCATCCAAATTAATTATTCAGAAAGGAACCAAAATTTGGTGTCTTTTTTTTCTTTTGCCACTTAGTCAACTTAGTAATAACTTTCCAAGAGCCATTCTGCAGATATCTAAAGATAGAATCTCTTGATCTTATCCAGTTTAATATAATATGAAGCTTAGCAAAAGATTCCATATATCTTATTAGCATTATCCATGAATCAAATTCAACTGCAAGAACCTCTGTGTCAAGAAGTATTATTAAAACAACTAATTGCTTCTTCCTTTTCTGTTAGGTGGCAGTGAGTGCTGGTATGGTCCAGGCATGGAAAGTAAACTCAACTAGTTTTAGTTACCAAATCGCTTGCAGAACTTTTAATCTTCCTATCCAATAGTTTTTGCTTACAATATGTCAACTTGAGCTTCTCTTCTTCTCCATCCACAACCCTCCTGCAATAACTAGGTTACCTATGATATCACCGAACATTTCTGATCTAGCCAGTATTATATAATTTCCTACATGAAGACGCAGTTATAAACGCCGGAAAAGTAGTTCTGGTTATACTTGAAATTGAAAACAGTATTCAGGCACATAATTTTGTTTATTTCCAGCGAAGGAGAAATGGGGTCAACCTGAGTGAAAATAGCCTTTGCTTTTGATATCATGAGCCTCGTTGCAATTTCAGTTGGAGCAAAACTGTCAGCGATTGAGACAACCACATAACCTGCAATAACAATGGCCAAGTAGATCACTACGGAATTGACGTCCATTGGCATATCTATGGCAATGGCAGATCCTTTTTCCAATCCCAGTGTATCAATGGAATATGCGACTCTCCTGTGATTTAGAAAGGTTTTTACAATTAGTATTCATAACTCATAAAAACAGAACAAACATATAACAATTACATCTTAGTCCCAAATAAGTGGGGTTAGTTATATGAATCCTCTGTACCATGTTTCTCCATTTAAGTTTAACTCATATTATCATCATATACCAAATAAAAAATAGAAGTGAAAAGATTAGTTAATTATATATGAACAATGGTAATAGTAATTACAATAATATTAGAAGTTCACTATATTTTTACTGGCATATAAGTCTATCGCAAGGTCAAAATACTTCCAGAAAGCAGTAGGTTCAGATCAACATTCTCAACTAGTAGATATCATCTATATGAATCTTTTTCTTTCATTTTGTCCTATCATTAGATAAATCCGCACTAATTCCAAGAAATTATGTCTTTTCGAGACATTTTCCTTCCATATGATTTTAGGTGTACCTCGTACCATTTAACACCTTCACTCACCATAGTGTCACACCTACGAACCGATGCATATGTAAGTGATGCAAAACATGATCAAACCATCTCAAGCAACTTTCTTTGATTTTATCCTTCTGGGTGCTAAGTAATTTTCATTTTTTGGGGGAAAAAGTACTGAATCTCCGATAAAAAGAAAAAGAAAGTTGCTACTACATAGGTTTCATATTATTGAAGGAAGCATTTATCCATTCTGGGAAAAATTAGATTGCTCAACCTAAAAATACTCAAAATTCTCTTCTTTCTTCACAACAAGCATGGAGTATATATCAAATCAGTGTCTCATTCTTCCCAACAAAACTTTGCATGTCAGAGTTGGACTGCTCTAAAGTTTTACTAATTAGAAGGAATAACCCAATGCATACAAACATAACATGTTTAAGGCCACAATTCTCTAGCCAATGCAATGTGCAGAAAATATGATCAGAAGTGCTTTTCATGAGAAATTAAGGAAATGGAAAAGCATTTGCAACAGTTGACTCGGGGTTTGTTTGATGTAGAAAGGAGATCCTAGTCACCCCATTCAATAGTAATTCGTTGTAGAATTTAACAGAGCAGAGGCATTATTAGACCATGCACCCGGAGTTCCTGGGTGGCAGCCAGTCTACCCAGTTACCTCTCTAAAGCCTGATCGTCCAGTCATCACCTACTTTAACAAGCTGTGATTTGATTGTACTACTGGCATGTGCAAAAGATTCACTGACTTGATGCTCATACATAAGCCATGCCAATGGTGTGTGAACCTTGTTAGAAGTCGAATAAATTGGTTCATAAGTGTATTCTCCTGTTTTCAAGTGACATAAAATATTCTTTTATGTCTTCAACACCATCTCACAGCAATCCTTGCTTAGTTTTCCAGGTTTTCTTTCCAGTCCAACTCACAAGCAGACCAGGAAATATATGATATAAACATTCAGATGCTAGTAGAAGATCTGAACATCTTAGTAAATACTTGGGTGAATTTCTCTCCTTTCATCAATTAACAGCATTCATCATTTGGTTTTCACACCTCCTTGACTTAGTAATAGACAAATAGTAAGAGGTAATATCCAAGGTGCAGCCCCACCACCCCTTTTTTTTATGTTTCTTTGGGCACAATATTTCCTATATTACTAACAAATCATAGTTCCCCATGTATCACATGGAATGTGGATGGTTCAACACTGGAACTGCTGAGAAAGTACATTAATTTAATATACATAAACTCCTAAACCCCTCCCCCCATTCCCCCTGCATAGGCAGAAGCCAGTAGTGGTTTTCTTTCACTATACTCTTACGGTGACTTGAACATCCAACCTCCTTGTTTGAAGTGGAGTCTCTTGCCACTGGATCTTGTTGATAGTGTGCATCTTAACATTTTTTTCAGATATGTGCCATGACCAGAGCTGAGTCACCATAAAGTCATAAATAGTCAGCATGTTTAGAGGTATGTACAACTTATTAAAGGACCAACATTTTATGATGCACATAATGATATATTTTAGGCCATGCAGCAGGAAGACTCGATGGAATATTTACGGAGATCCAAATAACAAGCACAAGTATTCTGACTTGAAAGACCAATTGATATACGTACTACAACTTTAATTTTGTAATGCACAGTAACAAAAGTCATTGTACCATACTGCTGATCTTAGTTCCTCAAGAGTCAATTTGGTAACAGGTGCCTCATCATCTCCTTCATCACGAGTTATCACAACTATGTCACTTAAACTCCTCTTTGCATTCAACCTCAAACAATTCTTGGCAGGATTTAAACGTGCTCCAGGAAGCCATTGACCACCAGGGTGCAATGGAGTTTCACGCAAAATACATTCAGGACTAACAGAGAAAGAAATATTCATTTCCTCAAATACGATCTTCCAGTACATCTACAAAGATATTTTGATACGGAAAAGTTTCCAGTAAAAGGAAAAAAAGGACACTGCATCAACATTTACTCATTCACAAACAAGAAATTAAAGCTGCAAATAATGCGGGCAAAACATAAAAGTACCTCCAAGTTTGAGACTGTAAATTCTTGAAAATCAGAGAAGCTTGAAATAGGATTTTTATAACTTGACCCCAGTAACTCCTTTCCTCGTCGCTCCAATAACTTACCAATGTTAGTCAACTTAGCAGCTTCCCTGTGCCAGGAGTAACACATCATCATCATGAGCAACTAAACACAACCATTCAGCAACTTCTCACAAACTAATTTAACTTCAAGTTCATAATACACTAACGCATATCCAAATCAAGATCCAATCTTAACATTTATCAACTGTTCACCTGACTTCATCAACTTTTCAATTATGTGGCTTGATATAGAATACGAGGGTCAAACTAACTAATATTATAATTCGGATATACAATCTTCATTTTTTTTTTTGAAATAAACTATTATACCATTAGAATTCCTACTCTAAGACAACGGGTTAACCATTCAAAAGTATTTGAAAAAATCTTCTTTCACGCATTAATTGAAACAGGGATTAGTAACATTGAACAAATAGCGCAGTTGAACTGAAGAATACTAACGGGTCGGGCAACCAAGCAGGCGGGTCAGGTCCATAGTCAAAGTAACAGCCATAGTACATCATCTGATGGAAGGCGAAGGGAAGGTCCGGAGTAAGAAGGTATTGAGAAATGTGTCGCCATGTATTGGTAGCGTCAGCTTCGTATTTAGCAACTACCTCGGTGAGCTTTCGGTGGAGTTGGGTGGCGGCGGCGGCGGAGATTCCCTGCAGCGCCTGAATATCCTCGACGGTGACAGAGCGCAGAGGTTGATAACATGCCATGGGAATCGAAAATGAGAAAGAGAGTTTCAGAAAAAAGATCGGTCAATTCTCATGCCTCTACTGCTAACATGTGGATTGTGGAGTCCAACAACTACACGTAAATCTGGTTGCCTAACGGTTCGTGTAAGTTGATATAATGGAAAGAATAGTTTAGAGGTATGAAATTGATTGTTGGATTGGACTCTTAATTCAACTGTATACCAAGTACTACCTCCTACATCCGTCCATTTATAATTATCATAGTTCTTTTTTTGATTCAAATGATAAGTACGCAGTACTTTTCATATAATTTTTGAATATCAAATTTTTTTTATTTAAAATATCGAATTAATGTAATCTAATTTCACTTTGAAAATTAGTCAAATTGACTTTCGAAAAACGCAATATAACAATTACAAGTGGACGGGGAGTATCTTTTGATAGACGTTTGGCTATGACAACAACATACCTATTAAAATCCCGCTAAATGATACTCCCCCTCGGCCCGTTTCATGTTAGATAGACATCTTACTAAAATATTTCTTTTATATTACAGTATCTGATTACTTATTAAATCAATATAAATTAATTATTTTTTTCCTACAATTAATATGACTTTTGGAAGTTTAAACAAATTTTGAAGACCCAAAAATTTCTTTTTTTAAAGAGACTAATTTTAATGAATAAAGGACAAAATAGTAAAGTTAATCAATTTATTAATCACCATGTAAAATAAAAAATAAATATCAAATATAGGACAGAGGGAGTATTAAGGAAAGATAAAGGATAAGAGATTTTATTATTATCGGGTGAAGCTAGAAAAATTGTTTTCTCAAATTCTCTTTATTTTCTGACTCAATAGGAGCTTTATTCGGTGAGTAAATCTGACAACCAATAATGAAAGCTATCAAATTCAGAGCTAAGCTAGCAGAGGTGAAACCATTGGTTGAAGGAGTTGTACATAACTGGTTGTGGTAGTTACATGAAGGAGATTGATTTTTAGACCCACAAGTACTGTTTCTGTTATTTGAGTCCTTAGAAATGTAGCTCTGATATTTACAATTAGATCCTTAAGATCCCCATCTAGGTCCCTTGTCAGATCTTTTTTGGTAAGAGAAAGGTCAAAGGACAATAACTGATCACGTTTATTTTATTAGCATGATGGACAACTCATATATCAAGAATTAATATAGATTAATGGTATATATTTATATAATTATATTTAGTGTTGTTTACATGTGTTTAACTACAATATTTTAATATAGTAATTAAAGAGAATAAATAATATAATATAACAGCTAGAAATAGCCAATGTTAATAATCTACCTATTATCAAGATTATTTTTGTTACACCACAATTAGTCGAGAAAATGATCAAAATAGTCCTTAACGTATGAACTTAGATTGATTTGGTCCCTCATATATGCAGCTTATGGAAAAAGGTCCTTTATCTATGTTAAAAACTTATCAATCTAGTCTTTCACCCTAAAAACTTAACGACATAAAAAAAATTTGTCAAATTAAACAGAAATGTGAAACTCACGTGACATACAAAAATCTTAAATAAAACCTTTGTCTTCTTGGATCAGTTCCAAAGGGTGAAAACTCCCGCCTTTCCAACAAAAATCATTTTCTTGTAAATCAATCGACACAAGTTTTTCCATTCTTAGTATCTGGGTAGGTTTCGACGAAGGTGAAGAAGACGGATACTGACACACTAATCAAAATTGTTGTTTATCAAACACACAGGAGTAGAACAACAAAAACTATAAATTGGCAGATTGGAGAAACTGGAATCATGCACCAGATGCATTCCGATAAGATGATGAGAATCAAATTTGACATTTCAAAGTTGTTGAGTAAAATTACCGTACTCGAAGAAAATATGGAAACATATGAAGCTGCTGACAATCAATGAAGCGAAAAAATGATTGACTCGAAGAAACTATGATATGATTTATTTTTATTTGTACTTGTATTGTTGTAGTATTAGTCGATAACATTTAAGGTGGTCATTTGAAGGCCAATATATTGTGGAAAATTGCTGATGCATTACGTTCCCTATGATAACCTTTTTTTTTTTGAAGTAGCTGAGCATTTTATTTTCCCTATGATACATGAACTACTTTCTGAAATATGCATTGAAATAGGATGAACATTACATTTATTAATAACAACTTAGCCAAGAACAACATCTCGAAAATACTGAAGAATCATTCGATTACGATTAAGCTACAAATGTATGCAGATAGAACCATATGAGAACTCAGGGTAAAAATGTAAGAATGACCTCAGTAGCTACTTACTATTGACGATAACCTTCAAATTTGAACTGCAAATCCTAGACTATGTATACTTCCTCATTGAACTGCTTCTTCCAAGAATAAGAAAGGTAAATCAACGATACACCTGCACAAAACCTTAGTCGAAAATTATCTCCCCTGCTAATAGTACTAGAAATACAAAAGAACTGAAAATGCAGAGCAACCCCGGAATGAAGAATACTGATGTCCAGCTTTCTGGACTAGTAAGATCCAACTGGGCCTCTTTAGCAGTTTCAAGTAGTCGACCAGTGAGATCAACTCCAACGATGCCAGCTAGTTTTAGTTGTATTTGAAACTCCCATAATAATTCCATCATACCTTGGAGCAATATCCATGTGATTAACTGCAAAACCAACTCTTCCTAATGCTAAGAAACCAAGAGCCACGGAGGAACAGAACAGAGCCCCGCCAGGTGTTCTAAAGTAAAGAAGAGCTCAATGCAAGAGAAGCTACGATGAAACCATATGATAACCTTAAATTTCTTTTAGCGGTGTTATAAACAAGGCATATTGTATCTTTATGATGTTTTAGCTATATCGTCTCAATGATCCTATCAAAATTCGCTCTAAGATACATTTCTAGTTTGAATTCGTGATCTAATATTTTGGTGACCACCATCTTAGGATCTAAGGCATCATTTTCTCCTATTCTTTGCCCAATATTCAGTTGTTCCATGGTGTGAAAAGTAGATTTATCCAATTAATTCATAAGGTACATTGAGCGGATAGGATCGTCGGGCTCTCTCTATATTACTATGTCTCGTCTAACCAATTTATATTCTATGCTGCCTGGTGCAGCGTGGAAAGAAGAATCCTACTAGATAAATACAAGACTGATCCATCGATATGTTGTATATGAAGTTGATGCATTTATCATGTGAAATAGGATCGAAAATCCCACTGATCCAATTTATAGCACCAGATAGACTTCTCCTAGTATGTTCATTCCGATTCCAACCTTTTTTAAGCGTATCCAATAATAAAGTTGACTTGAGTGCATGATTGTGTACGATTTCCTACCGCATTAATAGAACATAATTTTGTTAGTTTAAAGAATATACTTTACGATGTTGCCATGGCGTTGTTAACCATTTCATTTATTATGTTGACATCCTTGTGGGATCTGAAACTCATGAGCAACATTATGATGAACATTTGTGTTGGTGCCTTCATCAATAATGAGGCACACTGTTAGTAGGATGTGTGCTCTGTATAGCAGCAACAACAACATCACAATTATAGAAAGGAGGTGTCTCTTGTGCAATCTCATGGTTATTAAACTCCTCCATATCACCTTTATTTACTTGTGACAACTCCTCTATACATCATATTCGTGCAATACCAAGCACAACTCTTAAGTGCATTAAGCCAAAATAGCTTTTAAACACTTTTATAGTGTTTTGATAAAATAATTTTTTTTTTTAAAGCACTTATCTTAAGTCCATCCACACAACATAAAAAAGATTTGCAGCAAATGACTTGAAAAGCAACAACATAATATTATCACCATAAGAACCATTGTTGTAGCAGCACCATCTATTCTTTTTGCAAAAAAAAAAAGGAGAAGCAATTGCACCATGTTCATAAAATAGCAGCAACACTACATATCATTCACAAAACAAACAGTACTTATGTCCTTCACACAAAAAAAAGTTTTGGCACCATGTTTAGCCCAATCAAAATTGATAGCAACACCACATTAAGTATCAAAACAATCTTGACTTGGTCCAGAATTTGCTCTTCTAACCTGCAAGTGTACAATGCATCAGTTTTGTATTTATAAAACAATATAATTGAGAGCCAAATCAAATTTTATGCCAAAAAAATTACCGGTAACTTTTCAGGAATTGATGAAGTAGGAGGCATCCAAAAAGCCGAGTCATATGCACCTACTTCAGACTGCACATAATTTTTAAATTTACAAGTCCTTATATTATGGCCAGGCTTGTGACATAAGCTACAATTAACAGATATTTGTTTTTTTTCATTCTTGTTCTACTTGATCCTGTCTCATCTTGCTCTCGTCTCCTCAATTTCTGGCCTCTTCTCCTCTTATTTTGTCTTACAAATCTCGGAGGCAAAGGAGGAACCTTATTTGATCTAGGCCACAATTGTGATCCATTGATCGGAGATGGTCTTTTCATAAATTCTTTTATATGTATCAACTTTGTAACAATCATCAACATAATCAAGAACCACATCATTTTTAGCCCAAACGGCCGATATTGCATGTTTGCAAGGAATTCCTGTTATAGTCCATTTTCTACAACTACACTTTCTGTTTTGTAGGTCCACAGCCCAATTGTCGGCAATCGATGCTCCAAGAATATCATAATTCCACTGATTTAATTTTCTTGGAATAAACGCAGCTGCGGCAGA
The DNA here is from genome assembly GCA_029582245.1 of Solanum etuberosum. Lineage (NCBI taxonomy): Eukaryota > Viridiplantae > Streptophyta > Magnoliopsida > Solanales > Solanaceae > Solanum > Solanum etuberosum. Next base: position 38,183 of record JAJONR010005235.1, on the reverse strand, counting down.
TTCATTCTTGTGCAAGATGCTCTTGATCTGAGGACAAATGTCACCTGAATTCCATCTTTCTACTTTCTCCCTATTAGCTTGGAATCTAGTCATAAGAAGATATCTTAATTTCTCCAACAAAGTTATGATTGGCTTGTCTCGAGCATCAAGAATCATACTATTAAAACATTCACACATATTATTTAACAAAACATCACATTTAACACCTGTAGAAAAATGTGATTTAGACCATTTAGTTGGTGGTTTTTCATTCAACCATGCAGCGGCTTCGGCATCTAATTCATTCATCTTCTCCATGCAAATTTTAAAATACTCCACAGTTGTAGCATTTGCAGCAGCCCAAAGAGCATTTTTGAGGGACAAACCAAAAAAACCAGCCTTCTTAAAATTATTATGGAGGTGTCGCACACAAAATCTATGGTCAACAGATGGCAAAATCTCGTTAAATGCTTCAACACGACCTTTTTGTTTGTCCGACATAAAGGTCCAGCCTTCTTGATCGTCAATCTCTAAGTCACCAGCCAAGTGGTTTAAAAACCAAGACCACGTCTCCTTGGTTTCCCTTTCAACAACGGCATATGCTACTGGAAATATGTTATTGTTAGCATCGAGACCCACTGCTGTCAATAATTGATTCCCATACATCGGTCCCTTCGACCAACACCCATCCACACCTACTATTCTGCGACATCCAACTTTGAAAGCCTCTTTACAAGCAGCAAAACATAAGTAGATTCTTTGAAATCTGTATGGCTTATTAGGCATCTCATTATCAGTAAACTTCATATAAATTGAAGTGCCTGGATTTGTTTTGTCAATTTCATGAACATAGTCCCAAAGAATGGCAAATTGATCTTTTAAACTTCCATCAAGTAATGCAATTGCCTTTTTCATAGCCGTCCTAGCTTGAGTTAAAGTAACATGAGCTTTAAGCTTGACACTAACCGTATCTCTGAATTCAGATATCTTCAATCCCCTATTATGTTTAATTCTATCAAGATAGGTCCTTGCAATGAATGAAGAAGTTATCGTCTTGTTATAATGGTGCCAATTTTTACAACTATGTGAGGGATTGTAAGTTTTTACCTGAAACGTATTTTCCCTATGCATTCTTGACGCCATTATTACCCAGCTGCAATCATTGTGTATGCACTTTGCTTTCATCCTTACTTTATCATTCTTTTTCCATTGAATATACCTTCCTTGGCTTACCTCATGAGTTGTTACATCATTTTTGAACTCTTCCTTGCTTTCGAAAGTATATTCCAAAGCCAAAATTGGATTTTTTCAATCAGTTTTTGCATTATGCTTCGGAAAATCAAAACTTTCATTGTCTGAATCACCATCCAAACTCTTATTGTCCTCAGAGTTCACACAACCAGGATCCCCATCTTCATGTAACACCTTCTTTTGAATTTCATCAGTTGTAAGCTCTCTGCCATCCTCAAAACTATGTTTATAGTGTCCTTATTTATCAACTATCGCCTCATTATTAGAGAATTCGTTTTCAGAATCCTCAAAATCATCTTCCGAAGATAAGTTTTCCCTTTCAAACTCTTTGTCAACAGGTCCAACAACATCTTCATTGGAATGCGACTAGTTCTGCAACCAAGCTCAATTGGATCGTCTATTCCAATATAAGAGTCCAAATGCTCAAAATATAACTCCGCTACTCTATCTTTAGGGATGAATTTTTTTATGTTATGCGCTTCAACCTCCGTGGAGACTAATCTCCATTTGTTACCAAGCTTCTCGCATTTATGCCAAAATATTATTGAATCATTCAGGTAACCACATAATTCGACCATTTTCTTCAAGTCAGTAAGATTGAGATTTTTCAATTCAACATAATCAAAGTAGTCAATGATACCACCAACATACTGTTTGGCTGGTTGATGTTTTATCAATCCTTTATGATAAACTTTGATACTAAAAAAAGACTCCTCAAACACAGAATCTGCAGTAAAAGATTACATATTTTAGCTGATTATGACCACATTATAGGTTTTACTATACATGTATATTTTGTACACCATAACTTCTAAATATTCTTGAATACACAAACCAAAAAAAGCCAACAGTAAAAAATCAAAACGGTAGATTTTCATATCACCAAAAATAAAAAAACGAATCTTATATAAAACGATTGGAAAAATAGTACTAACAACCCTGCAAATTTTGAATACCAAATAGACTGGCCTTTGGATTGCCTCGACTAAAAGCAAGATAAATTCTTACCATAACAGGGGGTCGATCCCTTGGAGTTTCTTTTGATTAACATCGTTCAACAATGGAAAAACTTGTGTCGATTGATTTTACAAGAAAAGGGGTTTTTTTGTTGGAAAGGCGGGAGTGTTTTTTGTTGGAAAGGCGGGAGTTTTCATGCTTTGGAACTGATCCAAGAAAACAGAGGTTTTGTTTAAGATTTTTGTATGTCACGTGAATTGCACATTTCTGTTTACTTTGACAGAATTTTTTTGTGTTGTTAGGGTTTTAGGGTGAAAGACTAAATTGATAAGTTTTTAACATAGATAGAAGACATTTTCCATAAGTTGTATAGATGAGGGACCAAATCAATCTAAGTCCATACATTAAGGACTATTTTGATAATTTCCTGTCTCCAATTAGTCTTATAAAAGTTAGACAATTGGTAGTGGACAATTATGATGTGAATTTTTCTCGTGATGGTTGTTTTGTGTAGCATCAGGCGATAGAGATGATAATCGCGAAAGGGTCTAAAGTTGGAAGATTGTTTCCTATACACTTTTTCATTCCCTTTATTCTATCATTTGCTTGTATTTGTACAACTATTAAGACTGAGCTTTAGCATAAGCGTCTAGTCATTCAAATTCTACTCATTTATTGAGTTCTGGTTTATTTAGAAATACAAATTTCATCTTTTAGCTGCTTACTTTGATTGTTCTTCTGGAAAATTAAGCAAAAGTAAAACTTTTCTTTTCCTAATTATGGTAGTCATGCATCAAAGTGTCTCTTCGTTTTCAATTTGAGAGGCATTCAGCACAAAAGTGACGTATCTATTTCATGGTGTAGACCAACTCTGATGGAATGTAGTTACATTGGTTTGCAGTATCATTGAAAATGCAGGAACAAAAATACTGCATTTTTTCAACATTGGCAAGAATGTCAAGAAAGAGAAGGGCTAGGTACCAACTGCTTGAAAATCGATCCGGAGTTGTTTCTGTGAGGAGTCCCACCTTGTTCTATGTGTCATATGGCTGAACTTATGTTGGATGTACAAAGAGAATTCGAAAGCATGCAGTGACATGCCCAAACAAAGTGAAAAACTGAGGCAAGAAGATAGTTCATTAGAACTCATCAAAGAATTACAGCAGGCTATCTTTAAGAATTCAACTATACTATGGCCAATTTTTTGGTCATTACAAGGGAGACTTGTTAATCTGAAAGCAATTTGACAGTGCCTGTTGTACCAAAACGTCTACCTGCTCCTGGAATGACTCTTGATGGTGATAAAATTTCTGCAAAAGAAAAGTTGTACGAATCTGTTCCAAGCCGACTCTGCAACCACCCCTTGCCTCCGGAGAAGCCATCAGTCATGATCCAGCAGTTATTGAAGCCAAAGCTCGTCAGCGATTTAGCAACTATTTTAGCTGAATCAGAGTACCTGAAAAAATTTAACAGAATATCATTGATAACTATAATGATACCAAGGTGCACATAAACTATAAGAGAGGAAGGGTATTAAGAGTGAGGTTTCAGGTAGATTATAAGAAAATTTAGAAAAAAACTCACGAGTCCATTATCACAATGTTAGACCCCTTGTTGATTTTCTTGAGGAATGATGTCTTCAGAGCCACTATTTCAGCTTCCACTTTCTTCGGATTTCTCACAAGACTCTTTACTTTACTCGGCAAATCTTCCAAACTGAAATATACCAGGAGAACATATGCATAAGTATAAACATACTTATCTGTAGATCTTTTTCATATCTTCCCTAGGAAGTTCAGAGTCAAGTGATTTCATGCACAAAGAAAACACAAAGATGAAAGCAAGTATCCCGGACCAGGTTAACTTCTCACTAGCATAAAAAGTCAATTTACTGCCTCTCAATTAGTTAAGGAGATCGTAGCGAGGAAAGAGACAAATAAATAAAAAGGAAATGTTTGGTTCAGCCACAATCACGGACCATGCACAGTTTGTTCTTGACTGAGAATTCTCAAGAAATTAAAGAGAACCTTCTTAACCCTTAAGACAAGTAACAAAATAGACTTATTTTAGTCTTTATGCATGTCATTCTAATCTATTTATCTAAACAAGCAATTTGAAACATTAGAATGGCAGTGGAAATACAACATGATGCGAGTAATGATAGAACACAGTTCATTATGTTTTCTACTTTTCTTAGAAAATAGCAGCTCTACTAAGCGAGAATGTAAACTTGAAGAAACCCAACTTACGGGATTTGAATCATCTTGTTTTTAGCACTAGATGGAAGACGAGGAATTCCAGCCTTATCCTTGTCCTTCTCTGTTCTAATATCAATCAAGACATAGTTCTTAGAACACATATTGTCCAGTGTTTGAGCAGGAGTTAGTTCACCTGGAAATTGCATTCCAAAACAAATTTCTTAATTCCAAAAATTAACAGGAAATGAAAATGATAATAAAGTTACAAACAACCAACTTGGTGTCAAGATAATACTATTAGAACAAATTGTGAACACAATTTCAAGTATGATAATGATTTTAGTCACTCGAGATAACTGAATGAACCAACCTACAAAGCCAATCTGATTTTAGTCACTCCAAAATTATGGTTAAAAGCATGTTTGTTGGTTTACATTTGTATACCTTTTTTTTAGAGGGAATGGTTTGCACTGTATATCTCAATGGCCTAAATTGACAAAATTAAGGGAAATAAACAAGAGTAATAAAACCCATCAATTACCCTTGTAACCACGAAAGCTGAAAGAGAGAGCGGAGAAGACAGGGGGGAGTAGAAGATATGCCAGGAATAATGTTCCACCAACCACTGCAATAACAGCTGGATCAGTTGATGAAATGGTTTCAACTGTGGATGAGGCGATTGGTTTGGCCCCTTCAATCACCTTGGATGTCTGTTGAGCTGCATCAACTACTGTCTGCAACCAAACAATCACTTATCTCTTAAAGTTGAGTATAGAAAGATGAAACTCAAATTACAACATCGAAAAGTCCCAGAACATCATACCTTAGCTGCAGTCATCACTGGCTGAGAGTCCATGCCAGCACTCTGCATTGCCTCTTGGGCTTTCTTAGCGGCATCAGATATGACAGGAGAAGCATTCTTCAAAACTTCCTCTCCTGCCTGCTTTACTAAAGGCAATGCTGCATCAATCCCGGGTTTCACAAATTCAATCACGGGCCCAATCACTCTGCTTACAGTATCAAAGATGTTCGAACCAACCTCTTGAGCTTGATTAACTGCAGATTCTACCTGGAAAGAGGAAACTTCCAATAAATTGCTAAGTACCAAATCTCAAGAAACAAGTTTTATTCACATACACAACACAAAACTTTGTGGAATGTATCAACTACCCCTCCGTCTCAATTTGTTTGTTCAGACCATTTAAAAAAAAAATGTCTCTTTGTTTTTTTAATAACTCTTTCAACTTTTCAGACATGGTTAACACCACAATAATAAGGAATATTTTGATACATTCCACGTATCTTTAGTTAAGACCACAAGATTAAAGATGATTTTGGAACATTCCGTGTATCTTTACTTTCTTAAACTCTGTGGAGTAAAAAACATACAAATAAATTGAAAAGGAGGGAGTAATACATATGATGTAGAATCCACAATCGCCTAAGTAAAAAATTATCAAAAAGGTACCAACTTTAATCTAATAAGACTATATCAGAACAGCAGTAGAAACGATTTGACCCAAAAAAAACATATTTGAAGAAATGGGTTTTACTAAAAACCCAAAAAAAAGTTATGAGAAATTCAAATAGGGGGAACTTGTAACTTGTAATTGGTACCTGATTAAGGGAAGAAACGATGTCTTCCTTGGGTAAGCTGATTGCTCTTGCTTCATGGGTCGCAGTGAAAAGGGGAAAGAAGAAAAGTGCAGTGGATGTAGAGAATGACACTGACACAGGTTTTAGAGAAAGTTTAGGAAGATTTAAGACTTTAGGTGGTGATGAAGTAGAAGAAGAAGAAGGAGGAGGCGGAGGAAGAGGTGATTTAGCGGTGGCTGAAGCTCTAAGTGCCATCACTTTTCAGCCTCTTTGCCACTGCTTGCTTGCAGACTCTTGTTGATTATGATGAGTTAATGGATTTTGTCCTACTAATTCAAACTACTATTATAGATGATGGGCAATGTGTGATGAGAAATTGAGAAACAACTCTTAACGGCTGAATTTCATGTTCCTCTTCTTTGGTCCTTATTATCCGACGTGGTATTACAAAATACTGATGAAGCTATAGGATCATGACACGTGGATTATAAGATGAGAAAACGTGGGGCTTATTCTCTCCTATTGTGTACCGCCATCCTTCTGCAATTTGGTTATTAGTAGTAGACACCAGACAGTAGTACTTTCTTTATATCAATTTTAATTATTTTTCAAGAAAAAGTAGACAGTAGTACTGGGTTGTGAGATTAGTAGTACAACAATTTTGTTTTTTTCTTTAAATGTAGTGAAATTTATTTGAGCCAAAGCCCTATTGCTTTTAGCCCAACGGAAAACCCAAATTGAGACCTAGATCTGGATTGATTGGGCTGACTGGTTTAGCCCAATTTAAAAGTTTAAGGATAAGAGGCAATCAACCCCTTTTAGTACTTGATTATAAAATCCAAAAATATTATCAAACCGTAAAAGGGCAAGAAATCACATTTTCTTTGAAACTACGAGAAAATGAGCTCTATTTTCTTGGTTGGTCAATTTCTTTGAAACTACTCGTCAATCTGAGCGCACCTCAAACGAATTTTTATGTTGATCAGAGATAGCAGATACCCCATGGGACAGTAACCAGATTTCTGCAGCAATATCTAAACCATAAATATTGGAAACAATTAACAATGTGAGGATTATTTTGAACAGTGCATGACAAAATCCACCAAACAGTTTGACATAAGCATATGTTAAAGTACAATTAATGAGAATCGAAGTATGAGAGTATTAACATGAGAATGTTCTAAGAGACTAACAAAGACATACACTATGTGACAACAACAAAATATTAGTTTTTCATCTTTCTGAGAGGAGAGAGAGTGAAGTCTAATGATCAGAGAGAAACACAGAAGAGCTCTATTCATTTTTGGACTTTTGATGAACTATTTTTGTTTGTTGGCTCTTGGAAGTACTAAGCCAATAGCATTAGTTGTGCTAACCTTTTATCATTTTAAGTTGATCCTATAACAAGACATGACAAAAATTATTTGTAGTTTAGCACCTAATGTTTCAACATTTCAGCTCTATGCATTATACTAGTTTATCAAATTTTCATATCATATCTAACCTACAATTAGGGGCGGAGCTAGGAAGGGTCTAGGAAGTTCATCCGAACACTCTTTAATGAAAAATTATATTATTTATATATGGTTAAATCTAATTTTTACATATATATACTAAGATCAAGTGAGTGAGTGAGAGGCGTGGCAAAAGCGCGAGTTCGACTTGCGAACAATTAGCAAGTGAAGGACCGATCATTTTACACCAATACTGTTGTAGGACTATTGTTGCGAAACTGGTACTTGGCAGCTCATGATGAGCAATATATAGATGGGATCCTCTTCGATTTTTTTGTGTGTTTATTTTTCATATTTTGAATCCCCATAGTGAAAATTCTGACTCTATCACAGCCTACCATAACAAATATTTTTTAATAACTACTCATATAACTAGTCCTAATTTACTTGAAATTGAGACATACTAATTGTTATTGTATTTTGGTATCAATGATGATGCCATTTATAACATGTATATTATAATCTTTCAACTACTAAACTATCCAAATACGGACAATCAACACACCATTATATACAAAACCAGTATTAGTTTCCCCATCCACCTAATCATAAAACTAAACCACTTCTAATCTCCTCTCTAACTAAGTATTAGAATGGAAAACTCCAAATCCCCATCAGAGTCCTTAAACAACTCATCCAAAAACATCCAACAAAATAAGCCTATTTCCTCAAATGATGGAAAGAAATTTATTGGAGTGAGACAAAGGCCTTCAGGCAGATGGGTTGCTGAAATCAAGGAAACTTCACAAAAACTCAGGCTATGGCTTGGTACTTTTGACAAAGCAGAGGAAGCTGCTCTGGCTTATGATAGTGCTGCACGTCTTCTTCGAGGAAGAAACGCGAAAACAAATTTCAAGAACCATGGAATCTTGAAACCCCAAGAAGAGAATTGCAGTTTGTTGGAAAAAAATCCAAGATTATATCAACTTATGAAACATGCCATCATGAAGAAACTTGCTGGAAAATATCAAATTAATGAACGTTTAGAAACAGAGGAGACATTAGTTCAAGAAAGTATAAATAAAGAAGAGATGTGTGGGATTCAATTACAGGGAAGTTCAAAGGTTTATTCTTCAGTGATTGTGGCTCCTTCTTTTAGTAATAATGAAAAATCGTATCAACTTTAGATATCTTCGATCGTCAAAGTATTAAACAGTTGTTAGGTTGTATTAGCTTTTCACATCATATTTGGTTTGTTTCTACTGAGATTAGTTTTAATGCAATACATGTTTACTTTTTAATACCTAAGTTTATTTGATGTTTTCTTCTTATGTTTCTACCTCCAAAAGTAGTAGCAATATATTGGGATATTAACAATTTTTCCGATTCACTCACCTAACCATATTTTTCCATTTATGTCATGTGTGTATATAGTAGAGTTTAACAAGTCCAGACAAGAGGGGTTGCTCAGGTGTTAAAAGTACATTCTGACTCGGACCTTATGTTAGGATCAAAAATTAATTAGGTATTATGCGAAAGCTATCAAAACAAACCTCGAAAGACCATGAGTAAGAAGACAAGCGAAAAATATACTAAAAGATACAAAGATTTAATGTGATTCAGTCAACCGACCTACCTCCACAGAGGAGACGAGCAATCTACTATATAAACATGCGAGTACACAATATAGAGAGAAATAACTTCAACCAATTCACTCGAAATAGGATGTCCACACAAGTGATAACACCCACAAATTCTTCCCCCAACCAAAACTCTCAAAATACCTAGGACTGCAGTATGAATGCTGATTAAATTAGAAAGAACAAACTCTTATTTAAAGAGTCTTGGACCTTTTCCTACAAGAAAATGACTAGAATATTTATTTATGATAAGAAATTCAGGACAAATACTCAATACCTTAAAAGGTTGTGGATTTGAGACATTAAAGGAGCAGAATGTGGGAGCTCCGGAGGCATAAAGAAAAGGTTTAACAAGTGTATAATAATCACTAACAGATAATATATTATATAGTGATCAAACTTTTAAAAGAAACAATAGAAATAACCATTAGGATTAGTTTTTGTTGTTGACTTTATTAAACTGTTATGTTGCGTGAATATTCACAATATATTTGCCTAAGAGAAAAACTATCAATAATTGGGCTGCTTACGGCTTGTCAAAATAGATCCATTCTTTAACGGACTAGGCAGTGAGATCTTTCTAAGGTTTCATGACCTCATTGGGCTTCGAGGGTCGTTTGGTAGAGTGAAATACTTTGGGACGATATTTTCAACAAGTTCTTTTAAAGAAAATTCACTTGGAGATATGACTGATTCGAAGCAAAATTTAAATAAATTCGGGTTAGGTTTTTAAAATTTGAGTAAAAATAATAATAAATAAAATCGAATAAATTATTGAGATGAAGCCACATACCCATTCATTAGTTTTAAGAATATACATAATCCAAAAATTGACGATAAAAATATATATATAACCTTAAAGTATAACAAGAATATTAAGATGCCATTTGTGATAATTCTAAGTATATTTATGCTTTTTCTTTTAATAAAAATGTAATGCTTTGATTGTAATCTAACTAGTACCTACTAACTGGTTTAAGTTATCTCTTAATTATATCATAATCACCGATCATCAACATTTCAGTATAATTGCTACTTCGTCCGTTTCTTTTTATATGTCATTTTTATTATAAATAGTTAGTCTATAATATTTGTCATTTCATAAAATTAATGCATAAATTACAATATGCTTCATATTTTACCCTTGTGAGTTATTAACCTTGAAAATATATATTTGATCAATATAGAAAAACTAAGTGAATAATTCATGTTGATTGGTCAAATTAATTAATCAAAATAAATCAATTCATAGTTATTAATTGAAAAATTGACTTAAGAAAAAATTAAATAAAAGTAGAATAATAAATTTACTTAATTTCATAATGCACGTAAAATAAAAAATGGTGATGGAGTAGTACTTACTAGTGGGGTGTGCATGTGGCGCACGCAAACAAAAAACCTTTCACCATCAAAAGATGTCATTATATTAGCTGTGAAATGGATATGTTTTTCATTCATAATTTGGCATTATTCATGTTTGCTTAGTCAAATATTTCTATCCCTCGCTTCATTATTATTTATTTTATCCATCATTTTAAAAATAATAATTTATTATTAGAAGTATATATTTTAATATTTTTTAAATTTAGCAAGTTGAATAAATAATATAATGATCAATTAATGTAAAATAAAAAAAATACTTATGAAGGAGCATATAAAATTTAAAATGAATAAATAAAAGTGAACCAGAGAAATATAATTGTGATGGTCCATTATCACCTCTTTGTCAATTGCATAATGTTCCCAATGGACTCGAACATTTATTTAAATTCCACTTGTCATAAAATGTTCATGAAATGAGGACCCCCTTTTTTTAAGTCGAAGAACTGTGCAATATGATAAAACTTCGTCACATGTGACGAAATAGTGTTGAAACTTTTATGTTTCACATTTTTTAATGTGGTCCACATATTATATAATTAAAATAATTATTTATTTCCTAATTAAATAATAGCATTAGGTAGTTCCTTGATGGAAGAAATTAATTATTTGAGTCCCTAACTTTACATCATTTTATTAAGTAAAAAAGTTTCTAGAGTTAAAAAGTAATTGCCTAACAATATAAACGCCTATGAAGTGCGGCAAATTCTCCATTAATTCTTACTAGAATAAAAAAAACGTGACCGTACACAACTAATTTAATTTTCTGAAGTCATTCAAATACACTTTTTCTCTTCTTCTTTTTTAATGGCAAATCATATACATAGGTAATTTTTAAGTAGATTCAGAATTTGAAGTTCATGAACTTTTAAATCAATTGAACCCTCGTCAAGGAGGGTAGTAAAGCTTAAGTGAGTTCTATTTTTGTTACTTAACCAATTGCCTACTTTCTTATTGGGATTAATCCAACACATATTTCTTATATATTTAATAGATTTCTCTAAAATAAATGCTAGATCTATGTAAAAGTTATTGAATTCTCGAAAAACTGTCTCAAACCCTAAATTCGTCCGTGATATTCAGAGTCTATTAAATAACGTAGGTATTAACATAAACATGGTAAAATATGTTTGGATTTATTTCCCATGAAAAGTGTATAAAATGGAAATAATGATATTAAAAGGTGCAGAATTCTGTGAGAAATAGATATTTATCTTACTAAAATTGGAGTGTTTTTTCCCTAAATATATTGGCTCGACTATGATTAAGATGTTGCTTGTAATTATTGTTTGTTCGTGTACTTTTGCATTTTTCCTTGTTATTTGCTATATTTTTTATATTATCTTTTTTTTTCTTTATATTTGTTGTACATGAACCGAGAATCCTTCGAAAACAACTTTTCTACCTCTACAACGTAATGATAAAATCTACATATACATTCTACCCTTCCCAAAAGTATATCTAGTTGTTGTTGCTCTTTGTAATTCAAATAGGACAAATATCACTCATTCAATAGTCTTCAACAAATTGCGACAAAACAGTTTTTGGTAGAATAATCTTACTGGGACTGTGTGGCTACATCACCACTCCATAAATTAAAAAACAAAAGAAAGAAAAAGATAACAAAAACATTAGTGTAATTCTACAAGTTTAATATGTAGGATATATTTTCGATAAATCTTAACTCAAAAAAAATGTAATCAAATAAGGATTTAAAGAAAAATTACGATAATTATATTATATATATAAAAAGTTTTGTTCTTTTATTTTTGAAAGTGATGAAGAATCTTTTCCTTTTAAGTGATACTATTGAGGTACAATGAAAATAAAGTTAATTTTGATAGCTCCCAACCTTGTTGACTAGGTTTCTAGTTATGCAAAAAGAATATGATACCACATTCCTACGAGTTCACTTCACTTGTAAAGATTCTCTGACGATTTCTTACTTTAAATATCTTCATATTTTCTTTCAGCATGTTTCCCACATTCAATACTTTCTTTACTAGGTAAACTTCCTCTTCTCTGTGAAACCTGCACAACTAGTAACAACTTTTCACTCACTAATTATGAAAGTGACACTCAATTAAATACTTGCTAACCAATTGATTCTTATGTTAATCTAACCCAAAAACCATAAAAGAAAAAAAAGTATCATAGACAGGTCATTGATGGAAGCCTGAAACAGAAATAAGAGTCGAGGCGTAAAAAAAGAAAATGAACATTAACATATCAAACGGACCAATTGGTAAAAAATATGTTACAAGCTTCTCTTAATTAAAGTTTACCTAAATAGTGCATTTTTAAAGAATCACTCATAAATTTAATATACTTGAATTAAATAATGTATTTTTAAAGAATTAATATACAATGTAACTTAAAATCATGATACGTTACTTATTTTACATGAAGAAACTAAAAATGAAACAGATGCATTTCCCAACATGTACATTTCGCCATACAAAAAAAAACATAAAATAAACCGCACCGTTTTCGAAAAGATAAACTATGCAAATAGGAGGTACTCCTCTCAGTTTCACATAATAAATAAATAATTATTTAATGACGAACTATGAAGTTTTTTTTTTTTTTTTTTTCTAATTCAGAAATAATAATCATAAAGCCAAAAGAAACTTCACATAACTAGAGAACTAATATCAATTGTGTTAAGATATGTAATAAAGTTTTTCCGTTACATATGATAACTTAGAGTTTGAGTGTCAAGTGCTAAATTATTTAATTTTTGAAGGTAGAATATCTAAAATAAAATTTAGATATTAAGAACTTATATGTAAATTTTATAATATAATTATCAAAATTCAGAATATTTAAATATTTAGGGTTTAGTTAAAGTGCTTAATGCCAAGTGACCAGGCGATATCTACAATGATGCAGTGTAACTGAACTAAATGCGGCCAAATACATCCAATTTTAAAATAGGGAAAAAAATAGCAACAACATAAATAAATGACAATAAATAAGGAAAAAATTCTATGGAATCTTCATATCTATTTTCAGGAAAACATCAAATTCTACGTACATTAAGAAAATCCAACAAAAAACAACTAAAATATTAGGTTAATTTCTTCGCCTGTTCACTCAATTAATTTATTATATCAGAATTATTATTTTACAAAAAAATAAAAACATTTTTGTAACTCTGGCGTGGAATCCGAGAAATCAACCCTAAAAATATCAAAAAAAGAAGAAGTTTTTTTTAGGTGGAAGCAGGAGGCGCATCGGAGCTTATCATGAACAGTTGCCCGTTAGGTTATACCTGGTAACGTTAACGAATTCAGATAGAAAACATTTTTTTAGTTAAATAAATCCAAATAAATCGAGAACTCAAACAATTCAGATAGAAAACTTTTTTTTTTCTTAAATAGATCTTAAACAACGCAAATCCAAATTAATCGAGAGCTCCAAAAAGTTCAGATAGAAAACATTTTTTAGTTAAATAGATCTTAAACAACGCAAATCCAAATTAATCCAAACCTCAAAAAATTCAGATATTTTTACTTAAGTAGATCTTAAACTACGCAAATCCAAATTAAATGAATCAAAAAATTCAGATAGAAAACATTTTTTTACTTGAATAGATCTTAAACAAGGCAAATCCAAATTAATTAAGACGTCAAAAAATTCAGATTGAAAACATTTTTTTTGACTTAAACAGATCTTAAACAACGCAAATCCAAATTAATCGAGACCACAAATCGAATACAAGCCAGAAAACAGAAAACCAGATCGATGCCCTAACAATGTGAGGCGGGTTAAGCACTGGATGCAGAGGTTTATCGATCGCTTCCTGTTGCTATATTTATCGCTCTTCAGGGAACAGATCGATGAACCGCTGCCTCCAGTGTTCTCACCCAACAAAAAAAAACAGATCAGTTATCCCGCTTGTATCACATAGATCTAACCTCAAACCAAAAAAAATTTCGAAAAAAAAAACAGGCTGCGAAGCTCATCAACTTCGAAAATGACGATATAACAAAAAAAAATTATAAATACACACATACAACAAAAAAAAAACTACAGGAATCTATGGCAAAGATTCAAGAGAGAGAGAGGGGGGGGGGGAAGAAGTAGATAAAACCCAGAACTGAAAAGGGCAGACTGAATAGCTGCCATTGATGAACTGTCACACACATTTTTATTTTTTCTTTATACTGATTGTGGTGTTTATTATAGCAGATGTGGGGTTATTTATATGCAAACCTGGGTGCCTTTAGGGAAACTGAATTACTACTTTATCCCTGGATAGTAAAGGTGCTGACCAGTAATATTTGATGAAAAGGGTAATTAGAACAGTTACGTCTTGGAATACTGAAAGTGACGTGTTTATACAAAATTTATTGGGTCAAGTGGAAGAAGGCTTGGGAACTGTGTACACGTGTTTGGATCCCCGTTAAAGGAATCTTTATTTTTTATAAAAAAATAATCTTAAATAAAAATATTTTTAATGTATTTGTATCAAAATATTTTTTAGTACATTAAATATGTCATTATAAAATATTACACAAATCTCATAGTTTTATAGGATGTTTGGATTGATTTAAAAGTTGGTCAAACCTACTTTTAAGTCAGTTTTTTTACTTCTGATATGTTTGCCAAAAATAAAAATAGTTTAAAATAAGTTAGAAAGCGTTTGACAAAGGTAAAAATAACTTAAAATAAGTTAAAAACCAAAAGTAGGTATCCCATGCTTTTAATTTTTTGACTTAAAAGGTATTTTAATTTGATTTTTTACTTTTGACTTAAAAGTCGTTTAGTTTAACTTTTTATTTTTTACTTAAAAGCTATTTTTTTTTAAGTCAATCCAAACGGGCACTTAATCTTTTAGAGCATGTTTGGATTGCCTTAAAAAAATAGTTTTAAATTCAAAAATAAAAAAATCAAATTTAAATGACTTTTAAGTCAAAAAAATGAAAAATAGGGGGGCTATTTTTTGTTCTTAACTTATTTTAAGTCATTTTAAACTTATTTTAAGTTATTTTTAACTTTGTCAAACACTTTCTAACTTATTTTAAGTTATTTTTTACTTGTTTTAATTTATTTTTATTTTAGTCAAACACTTTTAAAAGTTAAAAAACTGACTTAAAATTGGTGTTGACCAATTTTTAAGTCAATCCAAACACCCTTTTAAAAGTTAATTACATCACATCTCTACTTTTTTCCAAATTACAATAATCCTGTAATGGTAGAATTTGAATACATCCCAAAACATCTAGATACATTGCGCAACATCCAGATACATCACATTTCGGTTTTGAATAGATCACTCAAGGTTTTAATACATCGCGTTTCAATATATCGCATACGTCTCGATGCATCGTGTAAAATAATGTATCCGACTGATATATTGTGTAAAATGATGTAGTCGAGAATAATAGAGAGTAGGAATTTTTGTAATTTTTCAAATGGTAGAAAATTTTAAAAATTATAGTAAATAAGTTGTGTATTTAGATAACTTTTATTTAAAATAGCTACAATAATTTATTTTTTAACAAAAGAACAAATAAATATGATGAAGGAAGTAAATAAAAGGGTGTTTTTTTTTCGTTTTTCGTTGAATAATTTTTTTAAAGAAAATATTCTACTCAAAAAGTTCTTATGAGAAAAAAAAATTCCCTAATAAAAGTTAAAAAAATAAAGTTCACAATTAACATTTTTTCTTTTAACACATTTTATTTTTACTCCTACCCTCTTTGCCTCCATCTCCATTACCCCATCTCTTACTTTCAACTCATCATCATAATATTGTCTACATTATGGACCCGGTTGTCCATAGATTTTCCAAGTAATATTTGGGAAAAAATTAGCAAATAATGTTTATCCATATAATTTATTATTATTTGACAAATATTTTTGGCAAATATCTCAAATTCCCAAATACTAGTTTTTTCTAGTATTTGGGCCAAATCTCATTATTTGGGATCTTTTAAAAATTGAAATTTTAAACTAAACTTTTATCTTTTACAAAAACACCCTCTATGGTAGTTGTTTGTGTTGTATTACATAATTTTTTACGTGAACACCAAAGTAGTGATGAAATATTCAGTGAAAATATGAAAGTGATGATATGGTTGTTGATGAAAATGATGAACAATTGGCTCAGGATAACAAAGTCATGTGCTTTGTCTACTTCACGAAGTATGGAATGATGCTTGTTGCACTCACTCCAAACTACCACATTGCTCCAGTGTCATGGACACTACTTGTTATTTGTTGCAACGAAGATTCAATTGACTTGTAATACAAACTTATAGTTAGTTTTGATCGTTTTTAAAACTTATGGGTATAAATTATATTTTTCTAAAAAAATGAAATATGTTTCTCAAATACTATGGCCAAACACATGGTGAAATTTCACCCAAATTTTCACCCAAATAATATTTGCCAAGAATATTTGAAAATCTATGACTAAACGCTAGCTATATATAAATATTTTTAGTATAATATTTTTTTTCTTGAACATGAGAAGAATAAGTAAAAAAAAAGTTATGTATTTTTTTCTAAATGAAAAATATTTTTGTTCATATCTAACATTATTGCTAGACTTTTCATTATTTCATATGTGGCTCGAAAATGAAGAACAAATCATGTCAATTTGATCTATTATTTGATGGACATATTAGATTAGGTATCAACCTTTACAAATTTGTCTTCCTTCAATGTGTTAGGATTATCATATTTTCTATGTACAATTTTTATCATAGACTGTTGTAAATTATGATTATGTAAGACGAATACAAAAGTCTAAGGTAGAAATTAATTTTAGCCGATAATAATTATTTTTTAAATATCTCCGAAAATTGACATAGCAAGTAACATTCAATTAATGATGGTCTAATTAAAAGTCTAAGAAAATTTTGATATTTGTTCTAGAATTAAATATCTGTTGGAATAATTTACACCAAAATTCCGCCATGAACAAAAGCTTTAAAGTTAAGTGAATTCCTTTGGATGATTTTCTTTAAACTAAATTACTCATGTTCTTTGAAAGTAAAATTTCTCCAAGGAATATTAAGTTAATAAAGTCCTATTAATAAATTTTATTTTGCATAAATTCGGAAATTGGAAGTGATCCTTACACTAAACAATAAATATTTGAGTATTGTGTTTGTAAGTCATTAAAGTGATTAAATTGAAATGATATGCTCGCTCCTTTGGATACCAAAAATAGTTGTTTTATATTAATTGTTCACTTTACTGAATCAAAAAAGTATTAATTAATTTTTTTATATTACTTTTATAATTAACTTTTTTTTTAAAAGTGTTCACATTTGCTAGTAAAATTTGTAAGAAGCTTTTTAAAGGGTAAATTAAAAAAATTATCTTCTTATTTATGATTTTTTATACCGTAAAAATGAAAATTGATCAACTAATATAAAACGAAGAAAGTATTATATTTATTTATACTTTATGTTTGATTAAAACTTATACTTCCTTCGTCCATCTTTATTTGTCCACCATACTAAAAATAGTTGTCCAACAATATTTATCTAGTTTGAAAAATTAAGAGATAATTTACCCTTCCTATTATTCAATATCTAATACATTTCTCAAAGTATTAAATTTAATATATTCAAAAGGTAATATAGTAATACTACCCCTATTATTTATTATTTCTTAAGGTGTGTGTCAAGTCAATAGTGGACAACTATTATTGAACAAAAGAGTTGTTCGTTAGTCATAAAGTGATCAAACAAAAATGTAAAAAATATCACCATGCATAAAATATTTCTATGTCATTTAATATCTGTACTTATTTTATATAGTTTATTAATTACTAAAATGGTTAAACTGATATTTGTATGATTTACATGTACATAAGAAAATTAATTATTGTTATTCTATGTTTATAATTATGTTTATATAGTTTGTTAATCATCAGAGTGGTTAAATTAGAATAATTTTTTTTTATGTATGCATGTACATAAAAATGTCATTTAAGTTCACTGTTAATTTCTGCATGGCTAGGGTTATTAAACTGCTCGCTTGTTTTAGTCCACGTATCGTGAATTTCTTTTTAGTCTATTGTTGATTTCTTCTTAGGGTTACTAAACTGCTAGCTTGTTTTAGTTCATGTATCGTGAATTTCTTTTTAATCTACGATTGATTTTTGCTTAGGGTTACGAGAGTGTTGTCATGTTTTAATCCACGGATTGTATAATATTCCACAATTTTTGAAATCTTTTGTGGTCCATCTTTTAAATATTGTCTTCTTCAGATCAACGGCCATAAATATGATATATAGTCCATATTTTCATCTTGTATCGATCAATTTTTTAAGATCCTATTCGTACTACTCTCTAATTTTATTTATGTCTGGGTTCACGATACATTATTTTGATCTACAACTTGTGGTATGTCAATTATGAAAAAAATAAATCAATTTTCCTTGTTTTGATCATTTTGACATATCCAACACCTATCAAGCAATATTCTAACATTAAAAACACTAAAAACATGCCAAAGAACATTGAGAACTTAAGTAAGAAATATCAATTTTGTCAGAATTTTAAGATCCGTCATTAGTCATCAAAGTGGTCGAACTTTAATCATTTCCATACATAAAATGGTTATACATGAATATTAGGTAGATATTAATGTTTATAATTTATTAGTAGTTATTAATGTGGCCAAACTATAATGTTGAAAATATACACATGCATAGAGTGACCTAATATTTGTTTCTTACATGTAGTTACATTTATTTTATTTGTTAGTCATCGAAGTTGTAAAACTAGTACGTTCATGAAAAACATACATGTATAAAGCTTGATATTTGTCCATGATACTGAATAAATATCTATTTAAAAAATAATACATTAAAGTTCACTATCCTTAAGATATTGCTTATAAATTTATCTGAAAGTGAAGTAGTCTATCTCTAAATAATAAACATGATGAGATAAATTAACATCCTTTAGTCCAATGTATTTGTATATCAAAAAAATACTTCGCACGTTTGATTAAAAATATAATTTCCTATTAATAATTCAAAAAAATTTAAATAATAATAGTATATCATAGTATCTATCCAAATGAGAATTATGGTATACTCTACGTATCTGAATTCATTGTCTAAATTAGCTTTGTAAAGATAGTAACAAGATGAAGTTATTACATACAACTTATAAGTGCACAATATGTTATGTTAAGAATACCTCAACGGTGTTACAAAAGAGTGTAACATAATCGAGACAACTATAATGTGCTCCCTCCGTCCTATTTTAACTATTGCTTTAGCTCAAAATAATTGTTACTTTAGAAATGCAAAACTACAATCAACAATTATTTTCAACACACTCAATTTTCAAAAGTTATTTAATAAAAATGATAACTTAATAAATTATATAGTATATTTATTTTTTTCTCGATGAACATGAAAAAAAGCTAAAACAATAATTAAAAGGAGACATCTTAATAAATATCGAGTGAAATTATAAGATGGATGGAATTTTATCATCCACAACCATTGATCTTGAATTGGAATCATCAGAATGCTAAGTGCTAAATTTCCATAGAGAATCAATTTTACCTCCTCCTTAATAAATTTATCAAACATGAAATTAATATACTCGAATATCAAAGGATAATAAAAAAATCAAACATGTTTAATCAATTAAATTTGAAGTTGATTTGTCAAATTATCACTCTCCTAATAATTATCATATGAGAAATTAACCATCAAACCATAACAAAGTAATTGAAGCATATAGCGTGACTAATACATTTTTTGTCTTATGAGACTCAGCCTTGTGACGTGAATTGATTGGTAAAGAGTGTTATCCTTTGAATGAGGCGATTCAAACTTAAATTAGTCAAATTTTAATGTGGATATCGAACATGGAGTGAAAAATCAAAAGAAAAAAGTGAACATAAAATTTGACATTTTGTACAGCAATACAAGTAGTCCACTAAAATTTTGCAACAATTGAGGATCTGACTATCCTACCTTCAGCCACGAACTGTACAATTCGGCTTAACCAAATGAATGACGCCTAATGTTTGTCATATCTGAAAATTAGAAATTTTATTAAAATATTTTTGTTTGATTTATTGTATAGTCATAATTTTAAAAAAATAAAGTTGGATAAAAAAATTAATATAAGAACAAATAAAATAATATAACTTATTTAAAATTACATATGGGTTTTAAAGGGAAAAATACACAATTAAACATATTTCACCACCAAATATACTATTATTATCTATACTTTCAAACTATTACGTATTTTACCATTAATTAAGAGTTTCCTATCATATATTGAGAAAAATACATTTAGATACATGTATTTTGCCACTAGATACACAAAAATGGGGAGAGAGGCGAGCGAGATTCGTATGTATCTTAGATACATGCGAATCACACTAGATACACGTATCTATATCATGTATTTGGGATATCAGATACATGAGAGAGTGGTGAGCGAGATGCGAGCGAGATTTGTTATGTATCCCAAATACATGTGAATCCACTTGGATACAATGTATTTCGAACAAATTATAAATAATTTTCACCCCATGTTTTCGAGATACATGTATTTGGACGTATCTATAGGCACCAAAATTTGGTAAATACGTAATATTGCATATTAAAATATATCTAAGTAATTAACTCCTAAATTAGTGAAATTTATGCAAGTTTTCATTGATTTTTTATCCTGCCCATTTTAGTCCAATTCATTTCAATCCAAATAACTTTTAGGTGGATTAATAACTTGTATATTTTTTAACTTTGTTTATCTTAAACTGGTCTAACCCACCCATTTGCCACTTCTAATTATACATAGTGCTGGCAAATTCAGTCCAAACTCATTTGATGACTCGTTCAAGTTTTAATGAGTTGATTCTTGATCATGCGTTATTTTATTTAGAGTAAATTTTAGATTTAGCAAACATAAAAATTATATTTGTATGTTATAGCTATAGTTTGTATAATTGCGCACCATAGCAAACTTTATGTTTGTTATGGCTATTAGTTTGTATATTTCGGTATCTGTATTTGTATATTTCGGTATACTTATACATAAAAACCTACCATGTCTTGATCTGTATATTTCGGTAATCTGTATATTGATCTGTATACAAACTAAAACATAATAATTGTATATAAACAAAATTACTACATATATACATAAAGAGATTATACAAAACATGTATTGTTATGTATAACTATGGAAAATATACAACAACAAATTGAATTTGTATAAACAAACTAAAAAATAGTAATTGTATATAAACAAAATTACAGATTGATTGTATACCGAATGGGTACCGCCAGATGGCAAAAAACATGGAATGTTTGCTGCGAATTACAAATAAAAGAAATTATGGCTATAGCATTTAATTTGAATTAATAGTTTACTATTTTATACAATTTTTCCTTTTATAAATGGGCTAAGTTTGGACAATCCATTTTAACTCACGACAAAAGCTCACCCAAAATCAACTCCAACAACTCATTTGTCACCCCTAGACTCATATATACAAACCATAACTAACACAAAACTTTGACTCGAACACTAGAAAGGTCTCAACTTGAATCTATTGAGGAAAACCAAAAATTATCTATTTCGATTTAAACTATATATACATAGAATCCCCCCGTTAAGTAGTCATGCATTACGATCGGAACGCCCAATTCTCTAGCAAATACAGCTCTTTTGATCATTTCTTGTATTCACTCACGTATTTTAAATCTTAAGACTTTTTTTGTCTCAAAATAATTGTTATCATAGCGAAAATTATGTTTGTTATGAAATCAATAAATATAATGTGTAGTCTACTAAATTATGTTTATTTAATAAATATATCTTAAAAATTGAGCATTAATAGAGGATAAT
This sequence comes from Solanum etuberosum, assembly GCA_029582245.1. Classification (NCBI taxonomy): domain Eukaryota; kingdom Viridiplantae; phylum Streptophyta; class Magnoliopsida; order Solanales; family Solanaceae; genus Solanum; species Solanum etuberosum. The sequence goes on along the minus strand of JAJONR010005235.1, from coordinate 15,873 downwards.
ATTTTTTTTACTAAGCTGGCATTTATTTTTGGACGGATTGGGAGTAATAAGGATCAATTTGAATCTCATTTGAAAATGTTTGTGCGATGTGAATACTGAATAATAAGTACCCTCTAGTCCATATTAAATGAATTATTGGAACTTTTTTAATAGTTTAAAATAAGTGAATAATATAAAGTTTATGAAAATTATTGGAACTTTTTTTCATATTTTCCTGCATTTAGTAAGGTTATTAACTACATACTTTATATATTTGAGTAGAATAGTTTGAAAATAATCAAAAGACTAATAATAAAAAATAACCCTTAATTTATGTCCTTAAATACTTTTCTTAAGGAACGTGTCATACTCGTATATCCCTTGATATGGACTAGAGAACCTCTATTTGAAGATGAACTAAAACTATAGGATAAGGTAGAACCTAGCATTAACTAAGCTCACCAAACGTTCAATTTTGGACATATAGACATCATCTCTTTTCCTCTCACCATTATAATTATTCACAAAAATATCAAGCCCTCAAGTCTAAAAATTAATATATATCGAAACAATCATTCAATTCTCTACTACATCTAATTGCCCAACGTACATTTAGAAAGGGAAGAAAAAAAGATAGGGAAAAAATAAGGATAATACTTGATCATGGTGGTCCATAAATATTTTAAATTAAATGTTCTCGATATATTTAACTAACTTAGTTACGAAGAATTAATGGAATAACAACACACAGAAAGGTTCATAATAATTAAATATCAACTTTAACTATTATACACATACTCATAGTATAATAAAATTTTATATCATCAGATTAAGTTGACTTATAATAATAGATAAATCTTTACATATAGCAAGCCTAGTAATGGTAATTTGAAATAAACTAGAGTATAAGGTGTTATAGTTGATTAGTACCTACTATAACTTAAATTCATTAGAAACTATGACGGATAATTTGAAATCACTTAGCTTATTCGACTAATATATATTCACATGGCCTATGCCTTAGCAAAGAAGATTATTCAGGAAAAGGAAAAAGAGCAAAGTGTAGCCACATGGGACTGACTTTTTATGTTTTATGTGTTAAAAAGTCAAATATCCATTTCAGATAAGCACATGCAGAAATACGAAATTACATGCAAAAAGTTGGAATAATAATATCAATTAAATGAGTCGAGAATTATGAGGTCTCATGTTTAAATTACATTAGAGATAAAAAATACTTTATATTTCTTCTCATCTTTCTTTGTATTGATAAATACAGTTATCTAGTAAAAGTATATGATATATATCTCGAGGCATGTATAAATTGATCAGAACACTACGGTTATAAAAAAAAAAAATTTGTAAGATTTCTGAATTCCACTTGCCTTTCCATGTTGTAATCTCACTCTGGTTCTTTAAAGCCACATTTAAAAGCACTAACACCTCTCAGTTATACCTTTTAATTTGTTTCTCTGCAGTTCCCATTCATTGGTCCGACATAACTTTTGTAAAAAATCGAATTAATGAAATATGCAGAGTCCTCTGTTTTTTCTTTGTTGTGTACTATATATAGGTTGTTTGTGAATGAACAAACAAACACACACATATATATACAACGAAGAAATGGCAAACACGGATTCAACAATTTGGCCTAACGAACAACAAACTCAACAATCAGTACCGTACCCTGAAGCAGTGCCAAACAGCGCTTGGCATTCTTCAGGGTCCATAGGGCCATTTTTCGCTGTCATCTCTGTGTTAACCATTCTCGCGATTCTTTCGTGTTTAGTGGGAAGGTATTGTAGGAATCGGAAGCCTGCAACGCCGTTGGATAGCGTTAAACAGAGAGATTGTAGCTATGGGTGGCTGAGGGGTAAATTATGCTGGGGCTGTACGAATTGTGGTGAAAGTACTAATAATGAGGGTAAGGGGCAAGATGTTGTTTGATGAATTAACAAGCCCTTTGAGGACGGCATTGATTTGGAGTAAAAATGGCTACTATTATAATATGGTTATTTGTGTAAAAGCCGATCTTTGCTACATGTGCTAGTTTAGAAGCAGAGGCATTTGTAAGTTGCTGTTTTGTTTTGAAGCAATTGATAAATATTATGAGTTGCTACTCTCGTGCAAATTTTTCCTTTGTGAATGTTATTTGTTATTCACAGATGAGAATGAATGATCAATTAATAAGATTTTAAGAGTGACTAACTTTGTGGATTCAAAATTTTGAAGTATATGAATTCATGCCATAATTTCAAGTTAATATACAATATTTTTTTGATAATTTAATGGTTCATATGTTTATTTTTCGAGATTATTGGACACACACAAGAAGGGGAACCTAGTGTTATCACCTAAATAATTAGGTGTAAGCTAGATAGACCATGAGTAAGAAGCAAACGAGCCATTAATCGACCTACATCTACACAGGAGATGAACAATCATCTATATACATATGAGAGTACAAAATATAAAGAGAAATAACCTCATCCAATTCACTCGGAATTTCACACAAGTGATAACGTATCACTTGTGCCCCACAAATTCTCTCGCCTAACCAAAACCTCAAAGTCTCTAAGATTATATTGTAAATGCTGATTAAGTTACAATGAACGGGTTTCGTATAGTGAACCTTTTCCTACAAACTTTACGTCACCTTTTAGGAAAAGGAAAACTATTTATACTAAGAAACTTAGGGCAAATACCAACCCTAGAAGGTTTTGGTGTGTAGACAAGGACGGGTATAAATAATCGTTTGGGTTTTTTCTTCTTCTGTTGTATTCTCTTCCGATGGCAATAATTGGAGCCGATTCTGTGCCAATGGACGCCATTGATATTTCTAGACAAAGAAAATCGGCGATTCCTTGGTTGATGCTGCCGCCGGAGGGCACTGTTTACAAATTCTACAGACTGGCGGAAGGCGATGTCATACAGTTTGAGCAGAGGCAACAGCAGGAGCCTGACGGAGACCTCTATTACTTGGGATCATTATTTCAAGGTTGGCTTGTTTATATACAGCAAAAAGACTGTCAAGTTTTTCTATTTAACCCAATCTTTGGCAGAAAAATCAAGCTTCCATCTGTTGAAACTCTTCCTGAAGTTAAGGGCGTCATTCGAAACACCCAAACTGGTTTGATTGAAACGTTTCTTAACTACCAATCCCAACCCCGTACTCCACAACAGTTATATAAATACATCATAAGAAAAATGGTTCTTTCCTCCTCTCTTATGAACGATGACTGTGTAGCCATGGTCAGTTACGGCCACTCTGATCTACTCGCCTTCTACAGGAGGCCCGGAAGAGAGGATAATACCAATTGTTGGATTCCCTTAGATGGACCCTTACGACAATACACTCAAATTGTTTACCACAGTAAAAAAAAAACTATTTTTCGCTCTCAGTACGGATCCAATCAACAGGTTTCGCATTCACAATGAACATTTGGAACCTCCTCTAATGAATGGCCTATTTCTTTCGTGGATGATGATGAGTCATCCTATTATTGGGATTCTGATTACTTGGTATACGACCATCAAAGCCGCAAGCTTTTTATTGTTACACGATACATAGCCCCTGCCATTGATGAAGATGGAACTCTTATATTATCTAAGGACAATTTGGATGATCAGTTTCCTTACCAGACTCTAACTTTTGATGTTTTCAAGCTTGATTTCATAAACCATGATCACGTGGAGCTTCAATACAACAGTAGCCTTGGCAATCGTGCATTCTTCATTGGCTCCTATACTGGTTTTGCTCTCTCAACCACCCAATTTCCTGAATTGAAGCCCAATTCTATTTACTTTACAGATAATCTGACCTGGGCTTACAGGCACAGGGAGAAGCTCAAGTGTGGAGGTCATGATTTGGGCATTTATGATTATAAAGAAAGCAGCTTTTCATCGTGTTACTATCCCATTGATCTCGACAAGATACAGAGGATTCTACCAGCTCCTATTTGGTTCACCCTGATGTTGATACAGAATGTTTAGCCTAGTGTGTGTTCTGTTTATCAACTTATCTTTGCCTGATTTTTTGCGTTTTCTTTTTTCAATGGCATAAGACATAGCTACCTATGACCGGAATTCCAAAGACACGTCTTAATTAAGATTCTATTATTCATGAATTCATTTTATTTTTTAGCACGCTCCGTGACTATGTTCACTCCGTGACTCCACTTTGGGAGATGTTTGGAGAAAATGAGTTCAAGAATAATAGAATCTTATAATATATTTGTATTAAAAATATTTTACTTATATATTCACCATGTGCCCTTGATCATTATTCTCTTCATATATAGAAAAATGTTTCTAGAATTATTTACTATCTTTCTAAATAGATTTTTGTTAGAATGAAATTACAGTTTTACCCTTGGTCGTCCTACCACTTCACTCTTCTATATAATAGAAATATATATATATATACGACATCTAAAAAAAGCTACTGGGTTGGTCCGAACTCCCCACTTAGCTCTGGCGATAGCGAATAGTCTTTTTTATATTCACCACCTTTGCTAGTATTGTATTTATATACTTAGTTTTTGGATATTTCAATCGTATAAACCTCCTTAGGCTGTTGTGTTGCTTTTTGAATTTTTTTTCTTTCAACAAATGTGTCTGGAGTTTCATAGGATCCAATATTTTATAAGATTTTTCTCGACATATATATATCATATTAATGGTCTCATCATTTCTTTTGTTCGTCATAATAGATAAATACACAACTAACCCTTTGACCAAAGTTGTTGCGGACATAATCTGATACGAACATTTGTTAACTCATTTTAAGTATAAACAATTTTTATAAAGACAATTACCTACCTGGTCACTTATTTATCAACTAAGAAAAATAAGGTGAAGTCCAATAGTGAAATGGGCCACAATTGACTTAAAGAAAATTCAAAGAACAGACATAGAAGGTTCACTTGATTCTTGAATGATACATTGAACTTCATCCTTCCATACTCTAAAAAAAAAATAAAAAAAATCCACCGACTCCCAATTTTTAAAATACAAAAATCATTACATGTAACCCATATATAGCCTCCTAAATCCAAATTATAGGAGCAACTCTTCAACAGTTCTTCTATCACCACCAATTTTTATCTCTTTTCCTTTTTTGTGTCCTCTTTTTTCGTTTTTTTAAATAATTTCACCAAAAGCATATAACCCAAAAATGATGAAGAAAAGAGGAAAACAAATAATGTCAAGGCTTCACGTTGATCAACTTGACCAATTAAGGAATATATTTTCAAGATTCGACATGGACGATGATGGTAGCCTTACTCATTTAGAGCTAGCAGCACTATTACGTTCATTAGGGCTAAAACCCAATGGGGACCAAATTCATGTTCTATTAGCCAAAATGGATTCTAATGGAAATGGGTCTGTGGAATTTGATGAACTTGTCAATGCAATTACGCCTGATTTGATTAATGAAGAAGTTTTGGTAAATCAGGGGCAGCTTTTTTTGGAAGTTTTTCGATCGCGATGGAAATGGGTACATTACGTTAGCGGAGCTGGCAGGATCAATGGCTAAAATGGGTCAGCCATTGTCGTATCGAGAACTAACTGAGATGATCAAAGAGGCTGATGTTGATGGAGATGGTGTTATTAGTTTTAATGAATTTGCAACTGTAATGGCTGGGTCTGCTGCAGAATTTCTGGAGTTCCCATTTTATAGTCTTATGAACTAAGGTCGATTTGTTCATTATTCTTTTATCAATCAATCAGCTGTACAAATATCATAATTTTCTGCATATCAATGTGCTGATTATCCTAATGGCTGTTTTGAATCGATTCATGGAATATTTTAGACTCTTTTTTTCCTATTAACCTTACTAAATATTGCTACATCTTATTTAGACAGTAAATCTATCATATGAAATTCTTCAATCACGAAACTTCCGAATACTTCAATCTTCATCATCTTGCTAACGCAAATATAAGATACAGACTTTGGTGACTAACTTCCGAATACTGGTAACCCCTAAGGCTTTCCAATTAAAATAATCAGGTCAGTTTCACAGTTGGGCTAAAGCAGTCATTTCCTTGACAGAAAGCATTACCCACCAATACGAGTATATACAGGCACAGCAGGTGAAATAAATTATTAGAAAATGATAACAGGTTGTCATGTTATAGAAAGACTATTAGCAGAAAAAAATAGTACAAGGGAATTTTAGGGATATAGTCGACTACAGCCTAAGGTCAATCATTATACTATCTTATTGCCTATTTAGTCAAAAAAATAAAATACATCATTGTACTTTCTTGTAACGCATCAGATGGATTACTCCATAACTCTTTTCATTTAAAAGGATGGAAAATGCAGGCATCAGCTAAACAATCTAAACTTCAAATTGCATAAAGGGAAATCACATACATTTGCTGTTTCCAGTGCGGGATTTCCTCTCATAGGAAAAGGAATATTGAAAAAATGAACAGACAAAACCGTCTTTACTCATGTACTAAATAGGGAATCACATACAAACATACATAACGAATTACCAAGACCTCAGAAAGAAACTAGCTGGTATGTTTTGACATTAAATAATTTTTTAATGTAAGCATGAAACAAAAAATCAGACCAGCCATACCATTATCCAACTGCTACAATCAAAAGCTTGATCAGTGGAATAAGCCGGAAAACAGACCGAACCAATATCGTATCTTGCAAGTCAAAAGGATGTTCCTAGTGAGAACTTCAGAATCCGGCCTCTTGCACCCTTAGATTGACCAAAGAGAAAGAGCTCTATGCATAGCACTCAGATGGCACATAGTAGTAAAACCAAGGAGCATGAACTGTTCCAGCAGTAACTAACCATTTATCTGAGACATCATAGATATTCAATCAGCAGTAGTTTCAAGTAACTCCTTAGATCCATTTCAAATAGGTCATATAGTAGAAACGTTAATCCTTGTATTTACGCTTCTCTCTCTTGGCTTCTCTGCGGTCTTTTTCTGAACCATGACGGGAATGTCTACTAGGACTTCGTGAGTCTCTCCTTCTATGCTTATGGTGCTTTGAGTGCCTTTTACTACTACTACTCTTCTCCTGAAATGATTTTTTCTTCCTTGACCTTGAAACACGGTCTTTGTAACCCTCGGATGAATCAGAAGAAGCATCTAGACTGCTGCTTCTATGAGGCCGCTTTTGCTTTCTATCGGTTTCATCCTCTGATGAACTGCTGTTCTTATTTCGGTACTGATCTCCTTTTGCTTTTGCATGTATTCTACCTTCCGTTTCAAACCTATTCTTATCAATACAATTCCTGTAGCTTTCTGTTTCAGTTCCTCTGCCACCATTTTTCCGAGAGTTCATATCTACAGTTCCTTCTGTAGAATATATACCTTGTTGAGAGATGTTCTGATTATTATTTCCTACTGCCAATATCGGATCTTGGTTGATGCTCTTTGCTCTCACATCTAACGGAACACTGTTCTTTTTAGCAGGATTACTTGTTTTGTTATCTGGGAGAGGCATATCGGTGGGAACCTCCAAACCTAGTTCTTTACCCAATGACTCCAAAAAGTCACCAGCTATTAATCGATTTAAAGTTGTATTAACAGCTTCAACCTTCTTTTGTGAATCCTCTGTGACATCCTGATTGCTAGTTTCCGCTTCATCATCCGAATCATCAGAGAAAATAGCCTACAGATGAATATTAACCAATACAAAAGTTGTAAGCTTTTATGCAAATGAAACATAGCACACATTAGAGAAATTAATTCATACTACTCTTTCATCAACAGATTGTTCTTAGAATATCTATCGAACACCAGAAACCCATCCAACTGCCACAACAGGGAACAAGAAAACAGAGGTGAAGAAAAAAATTATCTCCTTGAAACAACACTAATACAGTTGCATATTCAACTACTTTTTCAAATAGTTAACATCAATAAAAACTATCCCTCAATATGTGGTGGGATGGCCTTTCAGGTGAGGCACTAAGAAACTAAACCAACTAACCCTAACACTAACTCAGGTAATGAGATTATCCAAATTGATACATAAAAGCAGGGAGGGATTCCATGGAAAAATGGAAAATCAGAAAGTAACAAACCACTGCCACTGCACCCATCCATGGAAGTTGGAACTACAAATAGAGAAGGAAATAACCCACCCCATCTATACATCAACCAAAAAGAATAAGAGAAGAAACCTTCCACACATCTATCCCTTTTGACCTCCGTAAAATACCAAGAGAGAAGAAACCTTCCACACATCTATCCCTTTTGACCTCCGTAAAAATACCAAGTAATCTAATGCACTAGTTTGTAACCTTGACATGACAAAGAACAATTAGAAGCAACGCATAATAGAGATGATATTGCTGTCCCTTGATACAAAAAGTGATCAATTAGAACAAAGATGGAGTAGCAAAATCTATATTATGAACATGATAGTCCAAATAAGAGAGAACTTAGCAAGAACACTCTCCTCTAATAAGGAACTGTATACTTTAACAACTGATTTGAACAATAAGAGACTAAATACCTTGTACAAATCAACAGGCCTTTCAATATTTTCAGGTTCTACTTCAACCTCAATTTCCTGGTCAGCTATTTCTTTTCCTTTTTCTATACGGCCTTCCTGGAGAGAGAATTGGCTCCTACCCCCAGAAACATCATCTTCAAGCTTTGGAGCTTTGACAGACTCAGGCAAATATATAAGTGAGTCCAATTTGCTCCTCGCGCGTGGAGCTGGGGGTGGCTGCATAAATACAAGATGGAGCTCCGTCAACCTTGACAGATATGCAACAGAAGCAAAGAGAAATGAATGAAGAAAGATGCATTAATGAACTTCAAAATTAGATAAATACGATTCACCTATTTATAGATGTCAAACACACTACATGTAACAAGGACAATATCCAATTTAAGAACTTAACTCTTCTAATTTGTACATGTGAGGAGTAGCCTCCTGTCTCTAATTTCTTTTTTGGTATACCCATCAGGCCCTTGTTTGTATAGATGATTGGGCGACTTTTGTAGAGAACCATATTGTGGTTTAGGTTTCTCTACATTTTGGTATACTACTTGCATGTGGGAACTTCAAATTATTTACCTTATCAAAAAAAGAGAACCTCTAACACTAATACTAACAATTAACAATGTAACAGGCCCCTCAAACTCAAGGCAGGATCCCAAAATTGAATCTGCTTATTCAGCTACAGCAACAATGTTAAAACACTTGAGAGAACACTAAATTAGCCATACAGAAAACTTGTCGGACAAAGGCAGGAAGAGTCTCCAAAAGAATGGCAGGACTACAGAGTACAGGCTAAAGAGAGGCATCATGCTGCCAGAACGGTCCAAGGGAAAACAGGCAGAGTCCTGTCTAAATTGTCATAGGAAGAAGGCATTGTCCTGCCAGATAATTCACTTAAAATAGGACTGACGCTGCTGCCAGTCACAATTCACAAGAAACATGCATAATAAAACTAAACAGGAACTTTGACCGGTAGACAAAAGCTACTTGTGTTTCTACCAAGATCATAGATTATTTATACCACGTGAGACACTTACTAACAGGACAATAACTAGCTTAAGAACTCAACACATCTTACATTCTACACCAATGCTTAACACTCTAGCAGAAGAGCTAACCCAAGCTAAGTGACAAACAAGCGTCAAGAGAATTAAAAACTAACATCTCAAGGTTCTAGAAAGCCATGAAATTCCAACTTTTCCCGATCTGTTGCCTGTCAGGGTATACTCTCCCCCCCCCCCCCCAATTCCCCTAAACAACTCTTTTCTATTTAATTTTCACTCACATTACCTAATTGTACTAGTTGTATTATTGTAGTTCGGGTTTTTGATATTTCTCGGTGTTTATTATTGTTTACAGTGATCTATCCTAGTATGTTGTTTAGTGTGTTTCGATTACGCACTATTTTGTTGTTGCTTGCTATATTTTCTTCATTGTCTCCTTTGTACCTGGATTTGCTGCACTTGAGCTGAGGGTCTTTCGGCAACAGCCTCTCTACCTCCACGAGGTATTGGTAAGGTCTGCATACATTCTACCCACCCAGACCCCACTTGTGAGATTTCACTAGGTATGTTGTTGTTGTTGTGTCACTCATATTACTGATTTTTTGTTACCATATTCTCTCCCTTAAAATTGTTTTAAGATTTACAATGGTGATGACATCTCCTTCCCTAACCTAGTCCCCTGGTGCCACTTCAAACTTTGGCTCTAAAATTTTACTCTGCCGATTGCAGTGTAATCGTGTATTTCCCATCCCTTTCTCATCATTCTCTTTGAAAGAATGCCATGTCAAAGCCTAAAATCAGATCCCATAGAAGAAAGCAATTAAGAGGTACACAAAGCAAATATAGAAATAAGGCATTTTGAAAGAAGAAGAATAAGTTTTAGGAAAAAGGTCACTTACAAGTAAGGTAAATTTCCTGTGGAAAATATATGACTCCCTTGTTTCTTACCGGATCCATTAAAGGGAATGATTTTACTAGGAAGCAACTTTCTAGGGAGAACGAGGAGACACCTTCATTTTCCTAGATTTATTAAGTACAGAGGTATATCATAATATAAAGCCTAAATTCATTCAGTCCATTAAATTCCAGTGACTAACCTAATGCTGTTTGGATCACTTAGAGAAGAAATTAGAAAATTCCTACATTCTAGAATGTCTATTACAATGACATTAAAAAAAAAAAAGAGAAACCTGTTCACAATCACATCTCTCTCAACTGTCCTTTCATTTAACAGAAGCCCAACTGAATTCTCATAAAAACAAGAAGTCAATGACTTCAACAGCTGCAACGTCTCCAGGAGATAGTAGGAGGCTTGAGTTTGATAGAAATATAGAGATGTATAATTTGGCAGATTGACACATAACAATCATGAAATATACAGTACTTGTTGGTACCTTGCCCATATAAGGGTCAATAAGATCAAAGCGCTTGCACAGAATAGATGAAGCTCTCCACTGAAATTCCTCCCGTTTTGGGTACATACTTGTTGCCTCTAAGCCATCATCTTGACCAAATTTAGCTAGCTGCAAAACAGCAGTTAGAAAACAGGACGAAACTGCCAACTTATGAATGTTCACTCAGGAGTTGGATAATGTACATACCTCTGCTGCTCCAGAAGTGAATTGCAATCCTGCAGTAGCTAACGTACTTGAGAACAACTCACTAGGTGGAACACTTTCTTTTCCATGTTTTCCTTTATTTATTGTCTCAGCTACAGACTCAAATTCTAATCTTTCGCGAGCACGGGCAGCTTCAGACATATTACTTGCTCCACTACCATCTTTAGGGCGAAGACCACCATGATATTTCTCCTTCAGAAACTGCTCGAACCTTTCCTGCTTAGCAGGATCATCTTGAAAAGGTTTTGCAGATTCAAGAAGTTCATTCTGGAGACAGAAGTTCAGAATCAACAAAGACCAAAAACAAATTCCAACATATGATGGCAAAAACTAATTAAAGTATACCTTTCTAACCTCAAAAGCATTTTTAAGACCTTAAACACTAATTAGCTAGTTACTCAGCACCAAATCTGAACACAGCTCGATATATGAACAAGAAAACTTTCAACTAGGAGAAAGAGTGGCCAATTTTGGTACTTATTCATAAAATACCAATTTTCAACTAAAAATTGAGCCAAACAATTAAAGCCCAAAAGGAAAAAAAGATCTGGCTCCCATTCATGAACACCAGAAACATCAAACAGTAAGACACTACCATGACTAACCCCTACCAAAGTTGACTTAACGAGGTGCCAACTTAGCACATGATACATCCTAAGATTTGTTCAGCCTAAAATGAATATCAAGCTAGACTTAAAGTTACTGAGTGTTAAACTACTTACAATTGGCACAGGCTTGGTGAATGTATCTGAAAGATTCGACGTCAAATTGATTGCATCAGCAGATATACCAGAGGAATTTGCAGCTCTCAAGCTTCTTTCAATAGGCTTCTCCCCTAATATCTGGCCACGGCTTTCTGCTGTCATCTTCTGCACTTTCCGAGACATTTTTGCATCCCACTGTTGTTTGCCTTGATCATTACGTTTATGTCTCTCCTCCCAAAGTTTCCTTGCGTAATATTCATGACCTTTTCCTCCATTCAGGAAACCAAATAGAGGGTTGAACTGATTTTTTTCTCTGGAAAGATCCTCTAGTAATTTACCAGAACGAGCAACTAATGTAGCCAACCCTTCAATCAATATTCTAAGATTATTATCCTCCGGGGGAGGAACAACAGGAGGAGGAAGACTAGGAGCTTTGTTATCGAATTCAAGGGGAGCTGCAAACTTATGATGGGGAACAAAATTCTGTGGTATCACTGGAGAATCGAATCTGTTAACATAGTAGAATAAATTTAGTTAAGAGTGAAAAAATAAAATCGAAGTTGATGTTTTTATCATATACAACCATACACCTAAAAAGAACCAATTTCTAGAACACACGAAACAAACTTTATTCTACATGCAGTAGAAGCACGTACTAGTTACCTCATAATTCCTTGATCACATCTAGAAAAATGGCAGTTCTAAAGTAGATGCAGCTAAGGAGAAGCATTCATCAAATCCTTCATGACCACAAGAAAAGCAATGTGATGACCCTTATCGTAGAGCCAAAAGACATTTGTGGAAGAACCAAAAGGGTGTTAGGAATTTTATAAAGACTTATCTTATCAGTGGATTATAACTTCCCCTCTAGGCAATACTGTCTTTTGGTGCTGAAACAGCAAGGATTCCTAGATTTCTGACATATAAACATCTGGCCTTTACCATGCTTACAGGTCTCTCATCTTAAAAATCCACCTTAGGTTTGATTAGCTCAATTACATCCAATGAAAGGCGTATGAAACATTCTCCCTTTTTTTAAAAATAATGGTGGCATTTGGCCAGCTTGAGCGTACCTCGACTATTCCACCAGCTACTAATGCAAATACTAGCAACTCTGTCCACTAACGCTTAGGCAAATGGGAAGAAATCACTTTCGCTGAGATTGAACCATAGTCTCCAAGGTTTCGTCACATCATTGATTAATAGGTCATACCTTTGGGTGCACGTACAAAGCATTCTAGAGAAGTCTCGTTTTCATGAAATAGGCGGAGTTCTAATTCAGAGCATGCATCTTCATCCCTTATAAAAAAATAAATGCATACTCATCCATAATGGAACTACCCAGACTTTTTTTTTATGACCTGTCGTGGTGTCAGGGCCAGCTTTCGAGACTTGTAGCACATCTTCAGTTTTCTGCTCAACATCCCTGTTTAATGCATTCCTCCCTCAGGACTTGTTTATCTGCATGGTCTAGTGCTAGAATTGACAAATCCAGACAGAAAACAGGGGTTGTAGCTATAGACGTCTATGCCTAGGCCACATATGGTTTTTTATTTTCCAGACTTATTGCTCTAAAGCAGGTGCAGTGACAAAAGCATATAATGAAAGATGGAAAAGATACCAACAGCTTGTGTTACTTTCAGTAAAAGAATTAGTGTCATGAGAATACCTTTCCAGCTGATAGTCGGATTTTGAAGCAGCACTAAAACCAGGTAGAATATCATGTGCCTTCCTGTCCAACATTTTTAGATTCTCCACCTTTGGTCTTGAAGGCTCTTCAACTTCTTCAACATAAGTCTCTTCAAAGTCATAACCTGGTGAGAAATACTAGTCAAGATAAGAAACTTTCAAGCAGAACTGTTATTCCCCCCTACTTCCACACCAATAACAGCTGGAGGGGGGCAATGCAAGGTTACAAGAGCAACAAAATTAGAAGAAAAGAAGAACTCTCATATTCTGCAATTGTCTAACCTCAAACTGAATCAAAGGAGCATTTAATAGGACAACACTGAACTTTATTCATGAAAAGTATACTTGAGAGAAGGAACAAAAATACTGCAGATCCAGGATAGTCAAATGAAGTTTTTGATAAATAATAAGGAGACAACGGATCCCAGCGTTAAGAAAGTGTCGAGGCAAAGTACATAAAAAGGGAACTTTATAGTGTAGGTAAAGAACTAAGGAAGTCAACCATAGCATCCAACTCTAAAACAAATGTGAGTAGCTTTATCGCACCAAAAGCTAAGCAAGAACATACTTTTGAGTTTAAGATTGACTACATGTCCATCTTGTATTCAAAGACACTAGCATTTCTTTCTCTCATATGATGGCAAAATGAAGCTGTAACCTCTAATTTAAGGGGACTACTACTTTCTTGAGAAGTGCAAGTAGTGAAGATGTTCTCTGCAAACACAAACCAAACTTGAGCTCCAAAAAGGGGCACAAATTGCTCCTATGAAGGGACTTCCATAGAATTTACTTGTGCATTTTGCACAAACAGAATCCCATATTGACAACATATAAATTTCAAATTCTTTATGTCTCAATTATCCTATTCCATACTTTCTGCTCACCAACCCCACTACTGCCTCCCCACTTCCCTGGGCCAGTCAATGAGCATAAACTTAGTGGTGGTGATTGGTAACACAGCACCAAAATTTCTGCCGTGAACGAAAAAAGAAGACACATGGGAAAACTATGGTGTTGTCCTGATAAGAGAAGAACTAAAGAAGGAACAACAGGCATATCTGTAATCCATACTGCTAAACTGATTGACTGGGACTTGTACATATAAACAAAAGAAACTGACTGGTATTTGTGTATTTATAATAATTGGATTTACAGCCAAAAGGAAAAGATATAACCTGATGCATACACATCTTCATCTTCAACATCAAGATCTTCAAGAGCCCCAACACCAAATCCAGGAGCAACTCTTCCTGCTGATAAAAGCAACCCAAATAGCTAAAGAGCCAACATTGGTAATGCAGTCTTTGAAAGAAGATGAGAATTAAGAGGTACTAAATGGAAAGCAAGCTTAAATCTGAAACATGAGGGGTAAAGTTTGCAGTCTTTGAAAGAAGGTAAGAGGTACTAAATGGAAAGCAAGCTAAAATCTGAAAACATGAGGGGTAAATCTTACATTTGAAACCAAAAAGGCTGTCCTTCAAGACTCTATCTTGTTGCCCCGTTTCCCTACTATTAGATAGCCGTGATCTCTTCTTTTCTGAAGAAAAAAAAGAAGCAATGCACTTATTCACTGACAATGTGTTACGAATCAGTTACACATATTTCTGTAAGGACAAGTCAGTTAACATTTTCTCTATTACTGAGACATTAAGTACCTCTGAACTCAGGAGCATTTTTGTAAGGATCATAGCCTAAACCATGCAAATCTTGCTTTGGATTAAGCAAATAAACCTAAAGAGGTAAGGAAACAAGCAGGAAAATATTAGGGAACCAGTGCATTAAAGCAAAAAGATTAAAAGGAGATAGAGATGGAAGTTTGTGCAAGGATACAAAATCACTTATTTTGTTTCGAAAAGGAAAAGAAAGTGCAAGCAAATGAAAAACTTCTGATCCCGTGTATAACCATGTAATTGGAATAAATGCATCAAACCCAAATGGAGAATCCCATTTTGTCTTTATCGATTCTGCAGGAATATATTGGGAAAGAGAGTTTCTCGGCATTGAATGGCATAACAGAGACTGTTCTTGGATTAACTGATCTCCGCAAGCCTGTTTGCATCGTTTAAATATCTAAGTGAGTACATCTTACAATGCTGTCTGTAGAGTATACCTTTTTTATTCTCCTTTAACTCTTCATGTTCTGTGGGAACAAATTATTTTACTACGAACAAGATGTCGGGCAGAAGAACTATGTCTGCCTATGTTATTAGATCAGAAAATACACCCAATTAGTTAGTATTTTGTCGACCAAAATCCCTCCACATGTTCATAGAAGATGTAAGACTATTCATATAAATGAGGTGGGGGGGGGGGGGGGGGGGGGGGGGGGGGGGGGGGGGGGGGGGGGGGGGGGGGGGGGGGGGGGGGGGGGGGGGGGGGGG